>CAUYSK010125887.1:0-13122 GCA_963575035.1 Avahi laniger
AGCTTCCTCACCTCTCTTAGCCTTCATAGAATTGAAAGGAGTTACGGTTTTTCTTTGGATTAAGCTTTGGCTTAAGGGAATACTATGGCTGGTTTGATCTTCTGTCCAGATCGCTAAAACTTTCTCTAGATCAGCAATAAGCCCATTTTGCATACTTATCATTCATATGCTCACTGGAATAGCACTTTCAATTTCCTTCAAGAACTTTTGCTTTACATTCACGACTTGGCTAACTCTTTGGCCCAAGAAGCCTAGCTTTTGGCCTATCTTGGCTTTTGACATGCCTTCCTCACTAAGCTTAATCATTTGTAGCTTTTGATTTAAAATGAAAAACATGTGACTGTTTCTTTCACTTGAACATTTAGAGGCCATTGTAGGATTATTAATTGGCCTAATTTCAATATTGTGGTGTCTCAGGGAAAGGGAGGTTTGAGGAGAGGGAGAGAGATGAGAGAACAGCTGGCCAGTGGAGCAGTCAGAACACACATAACATTTACTGATAAGTTCTCTGTTTTATATGGGCATGGTTCATGGTGCACCCAAACAATTGTAACAGTAACATTAAAGGCCACTGATTACAGATTATAATAGCAGATATAATAATATGAAAATTTTGAAATATCATGGAAATTACTAAAATGTGACACAGAGAGATGAAGTGAGCCTATGCTGTTGGAAAAAATGGCACCAATAGACTTGCTCAAGGCAGGGTTGCCATAAACCTTCAATTTGTAAAAAATGCGATATCTGCAGGCACAATAAAGCAAAGTGCAATTACATGAGGTATGCTTGCATTAATATTGCCAGAAGAACAAGATTCTTGGTTCCCTGGTGGAACTCTGAGAAGAGCTGACTGCTTTACCTAAGTATTGGTGCCAGGATCAGTCCTGTCACTTGGCAAAGAGACAGTGACTAGAGTTGATTAGTTGCAGCTAACCAGTGGTGTGTTGGTAAACCATGAGCAAGGATGGGGGAGGGGTTGGGAAGCCTGACTCA
Source organism: Avahi laniger (assembly GCA_963575035.1). Lineage (NCBI taxonomy): Eukaryota > Metazoa > Chordata > Mammalia > Primates > Indriidae > Avahi > Avahi laniger. The sequence goes on from CAUYSK010125887.1 coordinate 997, forward strand.
TAGCACTTGCCGATTTCTGAGGTGTAAATATCCCAACTGAGTCTGAGTTCAAGCTACCAATGGTTTAACATTAGGCTCACAGAATTCCTGAAAATTTAACAGTTGGCTTTCATAAGGGAGTATGACCTAGCTCCGGCATGCCATCGCAGCCCTTCTCTGAGAACTAGTGGTCTCACCTCTGGTAAAAGATATCCAAAGACCCTTCCTTCCTGTACCTGCCAAAAACTTCCCAGGTGGGTTCTCATCATGGGGGTGATGCTGGTCCTATTCATCACATTTCCCTTTATCAATTTACGGTGGTTGGTAATTAAGGAAAACCCTTTATAGGGGGATTTTTAAAGGAAACCCCTCAAGTGTGCAGAACTTCTTATGAGAAAATAAGAGTGAAAATGCTAATAGGCCGGGCGCGGTGGCTCATGCCTGTAATCCTAGCTCTCTGGGAGGCCGAGGCGGGTGGATCGTTTGAGCTCAGGAGTTCGAAACCAGCCTGAGCAAGAGCGACAGCCCGTCTCTACTAAAAATAGAAAGAAATTAATTGGACAACTAAAAATATATAGAAAAAACTAGCCGGGCATGGTGGCGCATGCCTGTAGTCCCAGCTACTCGGGAGGCTGAGGCAGGAGGATCGCTTGAGCCCAGGAGTTTGAAGTTGCTGTGAGCTAGGCTAATGCCACGGCACTCACTCCAGCCAGGGCAACACAGTGAGACTCTCTTTCAAAAAAAAAAACAAAAAAACATCATTATGCATCACATAACTATATTTACAAATCTTATAAGGAACCTGTATTCAAAATATATATAAAGAAGTTTTACAGTTTTATAATAAAAAGTAAATGGCCCACTTAAAAATGAGCCAAGGACTTAAATAAACATTTCTCCAATAATATATACAAGTAGACAATAAGCACATAAAAAGATGTTCACTTGTCATTAGGGAAATGTAAATCAAAACCACAATGAAATACTACTTTATGCATCTCTTAAGAGGGCTAAAATGAAAAGCACAGTTAATACAGTGTATTGGCAATGATATAGAGAAATTGGAACCATCATATATTGCTGGTGAGAATGTAAAGTAGTATAGTTGTTTTGGAAAACAGTTTGACATTTCTTAAAATGTTAAATACAGTAACCATGTGACCCAGCAGTTCCACCCTTAGTTATCCACCTAAGAGAACTGAAAATATATGTCCACATAAAAACTGTGTACAAATGTGCAAAGCAGCATTGTTCATAATAGCCAAAAAGTGTAAACAAGACAAGTGTACATCAACTGATGAATGCATAAACGAATGTGATATATCCATGCAATAGAATGTAAAATACTATTTGACAATAAAAAGGAATAAAGTAGTGATATATGCTACAACATAGACAAACCTTGAAAACATTATGCCAAGCAAATAGCCAGTCACAAAAGACTGCAAATTGTGTAATTCTATTTATTCTATTTGTATAAAATGTCTATAATAGACAAATCTGTAGAAGGAGAAAGCAGTTTAGTGATTGCCTAATGCTTGTGTGGTATGTGTGTTGCGGATGGGCTAAGGCAGAGTTGGAAGTGACTGCTAATGAGTAGAGAGGTTATTTTGAGGGTGATTAAAATGTTCTAAAATTATATTGTACTGATGGTTTCACAACTTTATGAATATACTAAAAAACACCGAATTGTATGCGGTAAATGAGTACAATTTATGGTATGTGAATTACATCTCAATAAAGCTGTTAAAAATTAGATAGGTTGAAGTGATTGAAGATTAGGATGAAGAATTCAAAGCCTAAAAATTTTAAATGAAACATGCAACCTACTTAAATGACTAATGGAAATATTTTCAAGGGAAAATGAAAGCAAAAAACTTTGACAGTATAGAGAAAAAATAAAAACAAAATAGTGTCTATTTCAAAGCAGAGAGCGTACTTCCATAGCAAGATTTTTGTGTCATCTGTTTCCTTAAATATTAGATTCTCTGTTGTAGTGGCAAATTTTCTCATGGCGATGAGTCAAGGAGAAGTGAGCACCATGAAACCCTTCCCCTGAACCCAGATCCAAAGGCCCTTTTATTGACCGTAATAAAAGGGCATGTGATCTCTTAAATCAAACCATTGAATCTTCTGAAGATACCTAAGGCTCAGCCAGTAGCAATGCTTCCACAGTCCTACATACATACGATTTCTTTTAATATCGTGCAATGAAATTTATTTGTTCATTTATTTTTTATTCTTTCATTTACACATTTGATTCTATTCAATAAAAATAATTGCTTAGTAATGATTTTATCAAAGCAAATTATCTGTGATCTGTAGTATTGAACTCATTAAAGTAGCTAAATTTTTACTGTTTCTTAGACTTAGTTTCCCTCCAAATGATATTTTCTCCAAATTTTTTCTTCTTGAAGAGGAATTTCCTTGAGAGATGTTGGCAATACAATAGAAATTGAATAGTTTTGTTTTCTCATTCATCTATTAACATCACATACTTCCACCGCCAACCCCAACTTGGCACCAATTCACAGACTTAGGCAATCTGTTTATTACAACTCAATTCCCCTTGTGATCTAATCCTTTGTATACAACCCAGTCTTCTCCCAAACTCCTCCCCAGTCCTTCCCAAAACTGAAGCAAGCTAGACTCTGGTCGCTCTGTCCCTGGATACCGTACAGTTCATTTGCATGAATCTTTTTCTCATTATAACATCACTAACATGAGAAAGGGAATCATAAGCAGAACAATGAAGCATGGGTTTTGAACAGCTTAGTTTTCACATAAACTTTTCTGCTACTTGACTGAGCTCCCACTACATCGTGGTTTATTTTATCTTTTGATCATAAGAATGCACAGAAAATTGGGTCTTTGTCATATTTCTGTAAGTCAAGTATTGAAGTTCTCCTCTTGTATTTTGTTAGACAGGTAAATTAGCATTGACCTCAAAATATTCCCACTTATCCTCATACTTTTGTCTTTTTCTTTTTGCAAAATCTCTCACTAAAAGCAAAATGTTATTTTATAATCTTTACAAATTATACCTGACCAAATTATTATTATACTTTAAAATAATAAATTATTTCTGCTTCTGACCAAATCTCATCATTATGTACTAAAGAATCTCAGAGAGCAATATGGGAGCTTCACAAATTGAACTATATTTACCTAACATTTATCTAATTTATTCAAATGTATTTTTTTAACAAATGTGCCAAACATTACACTAAGTGCAAGACCAAGTACAAACATAGAATATGGTTCCTGAACTCTGCTAGCTCAGTCTTTCCAAGACAATGCAATCAGTTCTGTAGCAGCAACATAAACAAAGTAGTAGAGAAGCACAGAGAAAACCGTGCCAAGAGAAGACCAAGGTATCTTTATGAGGAGGTCCATAATTCATTATAGCCCTCTGATAAATTACCAAAATTTTAAAGAAAGAATAAAAACGTTATGTTTTGAATCATATAAGATCTAAGTGGTTGAAAAGATACATCTCAATCTACTTCTTCCAAGGTGTCTTCCTTTTCCCTTTCTCTTCACCCCTTACTGCATATCACCAAATGTTATTGTTCTGCCAAGCACTATTGAACAAGTACAGAACATGTATGATCCTCTTTCCATCATTGATTTTTGAGTGCCTCTTACCTGGGTAGACAATAGAGTATGTGGACTGCATTAGCTGAATTGCTGATATACCTTCGTTCAAGCAGGAAGCCATGAACAATGGGCCTAAAGAGCCATTTGACAGGTTTGAGCCACCTCTATATCTAGGGATTAATCTCGGGTGGATTGATAGGCAATACAGATGATGTGAAATTTATATCTGATATTTTCTTCCAGAAAAAGCCTTCCCACTACTTCACACCCCAAGTTCATGAAACTTCCACTCAGAGGAGGTCAGTTGTAGAACAATTCCAAGTGGTAACCAGGCATTTTTACAGGGGTCTGCATGGGAGACCCTGATTTTTAGCACTTGTCTCAGATGTAGATACCAACAAGAAATAGAGCAGAAATGGCTTGGTGTTGAGACTTTGATCAAATCTACCCCATTTGATTTGTGCATAATCAGAATTTGTCCGGAAAAAATGAAGAAGTCTTTTGCTGTTACATCCATTTGTAGTAACTAAATTCCTGGCTTCTTGCTTTTTTCTAAAACTTAGAAGAAGTTTATGAAAGTTTTTTTCAGGGTAAAAATGTAAGATTATATGATGCAAACATATATATCCTTTTGGAGCATCCGTTTCAGAAGATCTCTTGTACCTCAACACCACACCCCCCAAAATACACATATACACACACATTCCTTGCTATGCTACTTCCTTGTAAGCATGTCCTAGTAAAAGACTGGGAAGAACCAATCTTCTGTCACTGTAAACTATTTCCAGCTTTGCTACTGAGCATGCTGGTGGGGGAAAGAAATCTTTAATTAATACTCTTGTAGGATGAAGATGGCCAACTAGAGACATCGCTTGTCAGACTGTCCTGGCTGTAAGGTAGAATATTGGACTGAGGAGAGCGGAGTAGAATCGCAGGTCAGGTGTGGATCAGAGAGAGTGACAAGAGAGATGTCTTGGGACCCCAGGAAGAAAACTGCAAAGGTGAGAAAGAATAAGATAGAGCGCAGATAGCAGTGTGGATCAAACCCAGAGAGACTCCCAGTGAAAGGTAATGGGGGTTTCCCCTCCTCTACCTAGGTGCCTTCGGTGAACAGCAGGACACAAAGCATATTGAAGACACTTCCACCCTCCACCAGCCCACACATGGCACCTAAATAGGAATAGTGGGGTGAACCAGCAAACCCCAAGTGTTTGGGTGTCCATAAGGGACACACCATAGAAGAGTGCCACAGGATACCAGAGTGCTGGCTTTCTTACTCCTAGACACTTCCTCCTCTGCGCTTCCCCTACTCACGATATTAGAGAAAGTAATTTGAGCTCTGGCCAACTGGTAGCCACCATCCCCCCCAATCCCCTGCACCACTGATTGCAATGGCATGAGTACTCTGAATTGAGAAGCTCACAAACAGCCGCTTCTCTATGGCCAGTGCACACTCCAAGCTAAGCTTGCCACAGAGAGTGGGGCCGCTGCACAATTTGGGAGTTTCTTGCTTGCCAGAATTTCACAGGATCGCACGCTGGCAGCTTAGACAGCCAGGCTGGTCTTGGTGCCCCAAGTCATGAGAGCAGTGCAAGGAGAAGCAGAGGAGAGGTCTCAGTCTTGGATGTGGGTAGTGAGGAAGCCCTTGTAGATATATCCCACAGGAGAGTGTGGAGGGGTGCTGAGGAATGGGGATCTGTGAGCGTGCCCACCCTTCACCCCCGCTAGAGAAACACCATATTCCTGTATAGGGGTGTGGCACTGGGACAAAACCAGGGGTGTGCCCCTGGTTCCAATGGCAAGTGAATGCCTCGGGCATGCTGGCTGAATGGGAACAGCTTCCCCTCTCCCCTCATTACAATAGGGAGTGCAGCCAAGAAATTCACAAGTGGCCGCTTCTTTCTGGTGGAAGTATGCCCTTGGCTGAAGCCCCTGCAAATACAGAGGCCTATTACTCCGACCTTGGGGTCTTGTGGTGGGACAGGGGTGAATAATTGGGGAAACTCCTAACCACCAGCATTTCACAGAGACACACGCTAGTGGGTCAGACACAAAGATTGGGGAGAAGTTCAAGAGCCAGTCTTGGGTGGTGGGAGAATTCATCTGGACTGATCTGATGGGAGTGTGGTGTGGGGTTACAGTGAGTGGCAGTTAGGAGGGCACTCACCCCTCCCCACTGTGCTACTGGACAAGGGCAGAGAGAGCTGGGCTCAGTGCCTTAGCACTCAAGCATTTAGACCCCTTCCTCAGGAACAGCCTTCCCCATTTGAAGAGCTTTCCCTGAACCTCATACTAGCGGCTCCCTCTACCAGTGGGAAAAGCAACCTCTGAGCCCCACCTAGGCTTTGCAAAGCCTTTCAGGTTCTGGTAATCCAACCAATCTCTCAATCTTGCTCTTCTCCCCACTTCAGTGGAAGTAAAGATCAAGTAACCCCCTGGGAACTATAGATTCCCTCCTAAAGCTTAGGGCATTTGTGTGCCCCACCTGGGGGACCAAGGCTAACCATAGACATGAAAGAACATCTCCGCAGCTGGCTCTTCATACAAATATCAACCAATAACAGGGGGAACAACTCTATATGTAAGCATAGCACCCTCCAGCTCAAGCAAATAGGGAGTGGCTGTTTTGTGCTCACAAGTAACACCCACCATCTCAGAGATTAAGATGGGGGACCTAATTCAAATTACATTGCCAGAAAGAGGTGAAGTCAACAGGTCAAACGTAACCCAAAAGTTTCATCAATCCTGCTAGAACACCCCACAGGCAACTCAGAACCAACACTCACCTCCTGAGCACAGTCAGGGATTGATCTTCAGGGACCTGGAGATAGGCCCGCAAGCCAGACTTAGCCCCTTGCCTCCCCCCCCAGGTCTTGATCAAGAGGCCAGATGAGAAGGAATCAGCAAAAGAACTCTGGCAATATGAAAAAACTGAGCAAAGGAACAACCAAAAAAGAAAACAATAACTCCTTACCAATGGATACCAATCAAAATGAAAATACTGAAATGATTGATAAAGAATTTTAAATGTGGATTATAAGGAAACTTAATGAAATACAAGAGAAAATAGAAGCCCAACACACACAAAAAAAATCCCACAAAAACATTGCAGGAAATGAATGAAAAATTCACTAAAGAAATTGAATTATTTTAAAAAAATCAAACAGAATTTCTGGAAATGAAAAATTTATTCAGGAAATTACAAAACACAGTGGAAAGCCTTAAGAATAGGCTCGATTAGGCAGAAGAAAGAATCTCAGAGCTTGAAGCCACCTTTGAATTAAACAAGTCAGTCAAAGACAAAACAAAGAAATAAGAGGAGCAAAGTCTACGAGAAATATGAAATTATGTAAAGAGGCCTAACATAACAATCATAGCCATCCTTGAGGGTGAAGAAGAAAATACACAGGGGTTAGAACTCTATTTTAGGGAATAATTAAGGAAAATTTCCCCGGTCTTGCTAGAAATTTAGATATCCAGGTACAAGAAGCTCAACAGAATTCTCAGAGATTCAGCCCAAAGAGGCAATCACCATGACACATAGTCATCAGAGGGGCCAAAGTTAACATGGAAGGAGGAAATTCTATGAGCTCTAAGGTGAAAATGTCAGGTAACTTACAAAGGAAAACCCATCAGACTAATAGAAGATTTCTCAACTGAGACCTTATAAGCCAGAAGAGATTGGGGCCCCATTTTCAGTCTTCTCAACCAGAAGAATACGCAGCCTAGAATTTTGTATCCTGCAAAACTAAGTTTCTCATATGAGGGAGAAATAAAGACTTTCTCAGACAAGAAAACACTGAGGGAATTTGTCAAGGCCAGGCCTGCTCTGCAGGAAGTACTCATATCTGCATTATATGCAGATCAGTACAATAGACACCCACCAGCATAAAATTTCCCAAAAGCTAAAGCTCAGAGCCCATATACCATAATGGCACAAGAGGTAAAACAAAGCAATAGGGTTCTACTCAACGGGATGAACAGAAATCCACTCCACTTATCAATTCTTTCAAAAATGTGAATGGCTTGAATTCCCCACTCAAGAGACATAGGCTGGCTGAATGGATAAAAAAATACAAGCAAAGTATCTGCTGTCTTCATGAAACACATCTAACCAACAAGGACTCATTCAGATTCAAGATCAAGGGATGGAAAACAATATTTTATGCAAATGGAAACCAAAAGAAAGCTGGTATAGCCATTTTTACATCATAAGACATAGACTTTAAAGCAAAAATAGCAAAGAAAGACAAAGATGGTCATTGTAGGGACCATCCCTGGACAAAAATTGGCTTAAGCCCAAAGTCAGTGAAACTGGGTGTGTAGGGACCGTCCCTGGGCAAAATTGGCTTAAGCCCAGAGTCAGCAAAACTGAGTGTGCTCTCTTTGGGGCCAGAGGACAATAGGTCCGGACATGGCCTGTTGAACAAACAGAGCTATTCCTCATGACAGATAGCTTTATGACAGATAACCAAGCGCCTGGGGTCTTGCAAACAAGCCAAGGCGTCTCATTGTCCTGCATACGGTAATGAGATAAAGAAGTTAAGATGAAAGAAGTTAAGATGCAAATGTCTGCTTCCTTTAAGCAATCGTCTGGAAGGAATGAAAATGTGTTTTCCTCAAGGTGCCCAAGATAGTCACATACCAGGAAATAGCTGCTGGACATAGAAAAAATATATAATAAAACGAAAATGACTGGTAGAATTCACTATTTCAGTCTTGTACGTCTTGTGTGTGTGTCTGTGTGTTTCTTTCTGTGTCCATCCCCCGTTCTGCAATCCGGGCCGTGACACCAGGTCCTGGACCACCATCTCTCCTCTCCTCGGAGGAATCATGAAGTGGTCACCACAAAATATGTTGCTCTGCAATGGAAATCAGGGTTTTTTTAACATCATTTTTACCCAAAGGCAACTCTGAGTTTACCAGCGAATGTAGGGAGTTTGCATTATTCTTAGGTACACACATTTCCCCTGGATTGAATACTGTGGCCATTGCCTCCTGAGTCGTGGTCCCTCAATCTATATTTTGTTCCTAATTGAAACTCTGACTTTTTTTTTCTTTTTGAAACAGGGTCTTCCTGTTGCCTGGGCTAGAGTGCAGTGGCACGATCATAGCTCACTGCAGCCTTGAACTCCTGGGATCAAGCAATCCTCCTGTCTCAATCTCCCAAGTAGCTGGGTCTACAGCCATGCACCACCACACCTGGCTAATTTTTTTTTTAATTTTTTGTATAAATGGGGTCTTGATATTGCCCAGTCTGGTTTCAAACTCCTGGGCTCAAGTGATCCTCACCTGAGTGCTAGGATTCAGGTGTGAGCCACCACACCCATCCTCTTGTTATAAGTGGACTTTTTAGCACTATGTCAGGCACCTGAATGGTCCTCTGGTGAGAGTGCCTCAATTTACTTGTTTGTTTTTACTTTTTATTATTGAGAATTTTTAATATACAAACTACACTTATTGTAAATACTCTTTAGGAGACGAACTTCCCTTATAGGAAAGAAAGACTTAACGGTGGGCTTACAACCCATTCTCTCTCTCTGGGGGTCTGGGGAAGAAGAAATGATGGTCTAATCTTGTAAACATGCTACTAACGCATGCTCTGAGTAAATATATTAGAATTTATTAGCAGAAAAATAACAGAGAATCCTTGTCTATAAAATGTTTTTAACAAGATATGCCTGGCCTGTTTTGGTTGCTTACTATAAAATAACTCTGGAGTTTATGGATTTTTGGGGAACATCACTAGACAGAGAATGTGGATGGTCACATAAGCTATGTAATGAGTTGGGTATAGTACGGAGATGTTCCATAACCAAAACGTTTCCCTCTGTATAAGCAATGGCTTTCCGCACTTGCTCAGAACATATCTCACCTGCTCAGTCTGAAACTAGAACACATCCTAATGTGACAGAGGAAAATCTCTCTATAAATGGGGAGCTTCGTCAGATAGTATTGGACTTCTCCAAGGGAAGAATACTCTACTTGTGCTTTGTGATTGCTTTTATCCTTTAAATCATTAGTGACGTTTAGTATGGGGTGAGGTCTATGATTTATGAGTTTGATTTGATAGTTTCTCATATTACCACACCTTCATTTGATTTTCCTGAAATTATGAATGATATTAAATTTTGCAACCCTCTTCCACCTCTATTGAGATGAATGTATGATTTTTCTCATTTAATCTGTAAACACAGTAAATATACTAGTTGATTTTGAATTTTTTTTTTTTGAAACAGAGTCTCACTTGCTCTGTCATCCCAGCTAGAGTGCAGTGGTGTCATCATAGCTCAGAGCAACCTCAAACTCCTGGGCTCAAGCAATCCTCCTGCTTCAGTCTCCCAAGTAGCTGGGACTACAAGCATGCACCACCACACCTGGCTAATTTTTCTATTTTTTGTAGAGACAGGGTCTCACTCTTGCTCAGCCTGGTCTCTAACTCATAGCCTCAAGCAATCCTCCTGCCTCGGCCTCCCAAAGTGCTAGGATTACAGGTGTGAGCCACCATGCCTGGCTGATTTTGAAATTGTTAAACCAATCTTATATTTTAAAATTTTAATGTGACATAAAATCTAAAAAAAATCTAAGGAATAAAATACCAAAGGACATGAAGTAAGTTAAGGTAGCTCTCCATACTCCTGGATTAAATCAACTCGGCCATGATTTATTTTCTAAGTTGCTGGATTTGATTTGCTAATATTTCATTTAGGACTTTTGTATCCATATTCATGATTAAGACTGACCTTTAATTTTTATTCTTGTAATATTCTTATCAGGTTTGGTTTCATGGTTATGCCAACTTCACAAAATGCACTGGAGAGCATTCCCACTTTTTCTCTCCTCCGGAAGAATTTGTATAGGATAGTAATTACTCAGTCTCTGCCACAGTCCACCTCTTTGGTTACTCAACATCCACACTCATTCTTCTTCTGAAATTTAAAACTCACTCATGTTCTCCCTGAGAAACAATCTGAAGTCCCATCCAAAGTTACTGCATCATACTCAAAGTCTCTGAATGATGTGCCATCTTCGCCATCAAGTTCGAATGTGGAAAAACCTTATCTGTCTATCATCCAACACTCCCAGTATACAATGATAGAGAAGAAAACATGCCTGCAATTAAAAAAAACTGTCATTCAAAAAGCAGAGATTTGCCCATCTCTATTGATGCAGAGGGAAAAAAGGGAGAAAAGAAGAAAAGAAAAAAAAAAAAAAAACCAAAAGCAGAGACTGTGAAACCCCGGAAGTCACTGTCCATGACAATTATTAAATCCTCTAGGGCAGGAATGGTCAAGATTCCCACCTCCCCCACCCCCCACCCCCACCCCCACCCGGTGAGGTTCTTGATCAGCCAATTAGCCAGAACCTGGATCTCTTGTCTGGAAAGATTTTCCTAGTTCATTGTTCTCTATGTCCACATCTGAGGTGGGTATTGGAGAAAATGTTCTTGGCAGGCTGCCCAGCTGTGCGTGTGGGTTATTAATCTATTGTCTCTCAGCTTCGACCTCACCGTGTATGTGCTGCTTTGTGATGGTGGAGCTGATACTGAAAACCACAATCTTTTTCACCAGCTGCCAAGAGAGCACACCAGAGGGACAGTGCAAAGCTGGAAGAGGAAGGGGTTCCCTTCTTCCTGTCTATTTCCTGTGCCTGTCAACATCCCCGCCGCGATGATTTTCACTCTCACAGCTCCAGTTTGGCCCAGTATCAGCAGCTGATTTCAGCTTGCACTTTTCTACTTTTCACAGAATCAACTTCATTGTGACCCTCTCTGAAATATCTGTCACCGCCAAGAGCCCCCTCTCCTCAGATATCAGGGCTCCAGCCAGGGTTACGAGACTTAGGAAAGAAAAACACAGAGCAGCTGGGCATGGTGGTGCATGCCTGTATTCCCAGCTACTCCAGAGGCTGAGGCAGGAGGATCACTTGAGCCCAGGACTTTGAAGTTGCTGTGAGCCATGATGACACCACTGCACTCTACCCAGGGCAACAGAATGAGACTCTGTCTCAACAAAAATATAAAAAATGAATAAGGAAACTGAACACCTCTCCTCACAACCACCCTTTTAAAAATGTGCTGAGACAGCTAGATATTACATGCAAAATAATGAAGTTGCATTCCTACCTCACTCCATACACAAAAACTTACTCAAAATGGATCACTGGCATAAATATAAGAGTTAAAAGTATAAAACTCGGCTGGGCACGGTGGCTCACGCCTGTAATCCTAGCACTCTGGGAGGCCAAGGCGGGAGGATTGCTTGAGCTCAGGAGTTGGAGACCAGCCTGAGCAAGAGCGAGACCCCGTCTCTACTAAAAATAGAAAGAAATTAGCCAAACAACTAAAAATAGAAAAAATTAGCCAGGCATGGTGGTGTGTGCCTGTAGCCCCAGCTACCCGGGAGCCTGAGGCAGGAGGCTCGCTTGAGCCCAGGAGTTTGAGGTTGCTGTGAGCTAGGCTGACACCACAGCACTCTAGCCCAGGCAAGAGAGTGAGACTCTGTCTCCAAAAAAAAAAAGTATAAAACGCTTAGAAGAAAACATAGA
>CAUYSK010125891.1:0-21869 GCA_963575035.1 Avahi laniger
CTGCCTCAGCCTCCCAAGTAGCTGGGACTACAGGCATGTGTCACCATGCCAGGCTAATTTTTTTCTATATATATTTTTAGTTGTCCAGATCATTTCTTTCTACTTTTTAGTAGAGACGGGGTCTCGCTCTTGCTCAGGCTGGTCTCGAACTCCTGACCTTGAGCGATCCACCCACCTCGGCCTCCCAGAGTGCTAGGATTACAGGCGTGAGCCACCGCGCCCGGCCTCTCCAAATCTTTTTATGCTGGAAAAAAAATGCCCTCTATTGCAATGAGCATATACCGAGTTCCTTCCCCACCCTGATGAATGTGATATTTCAGGGAGGTTCTGAGCAATATGAACTACAGAAGGAGTCCTCACCTCCCTTGTGTACATGATACCTCAATTAATGCAGCCTAAATTCGAGGCCACACTGTGGCCTTAGGCTAAGTGGCTATGTGAATACACCAATTTTCAAGGTGTCTATGCATTTGGGATCCGTGTCTGATCCATGTCACAGAAGCAAAAGCAGACTACCACAGACTTACGTGTGTCTCCCATCTACTAAACAAATGCTGGTGTTTTCATAAAGTCCTGTTATGGTCCAAGAAAAGGGAGCTAACGTTTACAAATCCAGTGTCTAAGTGCTTACTTACATGAGGCAGTATTGCCTTTTACAAATAGGGTAACTACAGTCAGGGCAGAGCTGCACGGGTACCCAGCGGCAGAGCAAGGGGCAAGCCTAAGATGCTTGACACCAAAGTCACCCTAAAGTGACACTGTCTCCCTTTAGTTCCTGCTCCGTTACATTCCCTAAGCTCAGCCTTCATCCCTCCTGATTTCTTTATCCCTCCTTGTCAGGTTTTTTTTTTTTTTGGTGGTTGTTTTTTTTGTTTTTTGTTTTTTGTTTTCTTATGCCCCTACAGTTCAAACCTCCTTGCTGTTTTGACAGCTATTTGCTCCTCTGGTGATTTGCCTGATCATTGCTAGACCAGCAGTTCTTAACATACGGTATTGGTGTGAGGACCTCTTTCAGGGGGGTCTATGAGGTCAAAATTATTTTCATAAAAACACTAAGACTCTGCTTGCCGCTTTTACTCCCACTATCTGATAGGTATGTAGCAGAGTTTCCCAAAGGGTACATGACACGTGACATGACAACAGGTTGGAGAAGCAGACGTGAGAATCCAGCTGTCTTCTATTAAACTAGACAACAGACACTTGCAAAAATCAAACACAATACCAATGTTCTCACTATTTTTTTGATAACAGTTATTTTTCATAAAAAGATGTTTTCGAAAATCCTACCATGCAATGGATTTATTATGAATGAATTAAATATTTTATTAATCTCGAATCAAGTAAATATTGATAGATAAAGTCTACATGAACAAAGACTCTTCTGGGCTTCTCCATAATTTTAAAGATGAGAAAGAGGTCCTCCTACGAGCAAAAAGTTTGAGAACTTGTATTAGGTGATGGTTTTTCCACTTTAGACGTGACTCAGAAAACACTGCTAGGGAAGGTCTCTGGGGCACTGGTGAGGTGCCTCCTTCCATCTGCTGGAGACACAGTTGGAAGATCAAATACCTGAGCTGATTGATGTCACTCTGCCATACTGCTCTCCATTCCTGCTTTTGGGATAGCAAACTCTAAACTGTGCTTGGCTTTGAACAGCCTTTCTAAACTTGCCCCAATATACTCCTTCAGCCTGGTCTCCCTCCCTCCCCACCACATTTAATAGGGCTTGGTGACCCAGGCCTTTCCACTCCCTGACACAGTTACACATGCTGGTCACTCTACCTAAAATTTCTCCCATATTCTTCTCTCCTCATATAAACTCCTATTCAACCCTTAAAACCCACTACTGTTATGTTACAGGCTCTGTGAAGGCTTTCCTGCGCCAGAGCCAGCAGAGGATTGCTCACGTGTTTCACTCTCTGAGCATGTGGTACGTAAGTATGCACATCCGACCATAACTATTTATTTGCACATTTGTTTTAGGAAACATCGTGTCAAAGCCAAAAGCAAAACTTGCTCCGTCAGCAGTAGTGAGAGCTCAGCACCTACAACTAACAAGGGAACTGGAAGGAATTGTGCTTGAAGTCTTTGAAGGCTATGGAGTTGGGGAAGTTGGACGGTTTGTCTGAGGGAAATTAAAACAAAAAGCCCAAGTGGGTGATGAGAAAATGCCAGGACCTGACATAGAACGGGCTGGAAAGGAGGAAGGCAAATGCTGTCCACTGTGCGCTGACACGCCCCCTTGTGGTGAGGGAGCGCCGCACAGTTTCAGGAGGGGAGGACCAAACAGGTCAGGGAGAACCAGCATCTCTAGGTCACCGAAAGACTTGAAGAGACCCATGGGGAATCGGGATGCGGGGAGGAAGGGAAGAGGCTGGTCTGGAGACTCAGTCCATACTGGCCTTTATTGCCCAGGCTCCACAGGGCAAAGGAGGAAAACTAAAACTAGACAACTGCAGGTACCAAGAGCTTTATCCGCCTTATTTAACCCTAAGAACTCCCATGCAGATGAGGTAACCGAGGTTTAAAGAGGGTGAGCCATGAGTCCAAGTTCTCATAACTGGAACACAGCTGAGAGGATGGGCATTCACCTGGATCCTGGCCTCCCTGGAGCCCCGTTTGTGCCTATTTTCTGTCTTATGCCAGTATTAGTGTCGGGGAGAGAGTGAGGTTTTCTTCAGGTCTCTGAGATGGTCTTAGACCTCAGTCCTCCCAAGACGTGTAGAGGGAAGGGCACAGAGAAAGCTAGCAGGATTTGGAGTCAGTCTCTCTTTCAGATTTGTATTACGTAAATGGAGAGGAGTAGGGGTAGGGAATACTGGCCCTTTAGAGGAATCCACCTGTTCACGTTCAAATCCCATCCAAACGAAGACAGCTCTTGCAACCAGAGGGCTCTCTGCAAAGCGTGCACAAGGTCACTGCATGATCCCCTGTCTGGCCTGTGACACCTCCTGAAGCTCCCTCTCTCCACTCTCCAGCCCTGCCCAGTCCACGTGCCACCTTCGAGCTGGAGCAATGGCCTTCATTTGACCACATGGATTCTTCAGTCAAAGGCCCCTGCAGCCCCTAGCCAGGGGGAGGTGTCTGGGGAAAGTGAACCAAGAACACTTCCAAAGGACCCTTCTTCCTTGTTGCCTGAAATTCTTTTGCAACCTCCTGTATTCCTTTCTTTATGACTTACAAAGCTCGTAATCTCAAGCTACACAATGCAATTTTGAACAATGGTGGGCTTGCCCTAGCCCTGGGTCTCATAAATTTCCTGCTATGAGCTTAGAACTCAAACACATATGCAGTGGCCAACTGTGAGCCTGTTTCAGAGCCCAGGGAAATAGGGCTGGCCGCCAGACCTTTGTATTTTCTCCTCTAGGGTTTCTAGGCACTTCTTCCCCTCATTTCCCCAGCCTTCCAGACTCAGCCAGAGAGCCCTTCCTCCCCAAGCTTCCCATGAGCTCTCACACTGGATGGGGACCCTCCCATGATCTCCCCTGCCCCCACTGGACCAGGACCCTCCCATGACTCCCCACTAGACCAGGACCCTCTCATGACCCCCCGACACTGGACCAGGACCCTGCCATGACCACCCCACTGGGCCAGGACCTTCCCATAAGCCCCCACTAGACTGGGACCCTCCCATGACCCCCCCACCCTGGACCAGGACCATCCCATGAACCCCCCACTAGACAGGGACCCTCCTTGACCCCCACACTGGACCAGGACCCCCCATGACACCCCCACCGGACTGAGCCTCCCATGGACTCTCCCGTCATACTCCCCTGACACAAAGCATTGCCTATGCTGATTTCTTTTTCCATCACAGCTGAGCCCCCTGAGGGCAGGTCTGCATCTTATTCTTCTAGATATCCTTAGTGCCTCGCACCTACTAGGTGCTCAGTAAATTTGGTTGAATAAATGAATCGATGATGGGGTTTCCAGCCTCAGGTGAATGGGCACCTCCATGAAGCCTTCCCTGATGCTTTCCTCCCCAGTAAGGGGGGAAAAAAATCAGTGAATGGCTTTTGTTTTCACAGTTCCTGCAGCAGAGGGGCACGGGTTCTGAGCAGCACTGATATTCATTTAACTGAGAAACTTTGGGCAAGTCATTTTACTTCCGTGAGCCTTAGTTTTATCATCTAAATAATCTGATAAATCTCAATAATCCTTCAATAATTTGATGAGCAAGACTTTGGCACATAGGACAGCAACTAGCATCTGGCATACAGTCAGTGCTTAATGAAAGTATGTCCATGTATATAGCCCACTCTGTTGCTAGTGCCTGGTCACCACGTTTTCCATTAGAGTGGAGCCCCTCGTGGCTTCTGTCCCCACCCCGGGCCTGGCTAGAGTTTGTTGATGGAATTTAGTGACCTTTCTGTTACCAGAGTTGTGCTTGGTATTTCGTATTCACCGAGCGTCTAAGGCAAAGCCCATCTTTTGATACCCACTGGGGCCAGCAGAGAGAATGACAGATGAAGACAGACCCCAGCTCTCCAACAGGGTTCCCATGTGGGAAGGGGACTCAGACAAGTTCTCAGGGACAAAAGAGGCTTGGTATCTGCCCATAGGACAGCCAATTACAGGATTCCCAAGGAAATGCAGGAGCTAGAGTGTGGGAGGAACTCTTCCCCAGCCTGGGGTGGAGGGACATGGGAGTGGGAGGGGCTTCTCCAGGGCCTGGGTCTGGGAATGAGCAGGAAGGGAGGGCTGGGGCTGGGAAAGAGGAGTCCTCAGGCAGGGGCAGTCCCTGACTCCTACAGGAACTAGTTCTTGACCGGTTGCTCTTTCTCCTGTCCATGGTGGAGACCCAGCTTCATAGATTCATAGAGGGCTCTGGCCCTCCCAGAGCCGTCTCCTTTGTGCTTGATGAACATTGCCAGGTGTCTGCCACTGGGCTCCATCCAGGAGGTCTGTCCTGGGCTGACTCCCCAAAGGACAGCTCTCCATTGGGTTGACTGTTGTCTCCATATTCATGCATTGAGGTCGTGCTACTGATTCCCTTATTCATTCATGTAATATTTGTTGAGCATTAAGTGCCAGACCAAGTACTATACTGAGGATGTGGGCTTAGAGCCCCGAACCCTGCCCCAATGAGTTCTGTGACAGATAGAGCTCTACAGGGCTATCGCAAATATTATACTATAGCAGATGCATAATCGTCACAGAGATGGGGCCTACAGGGTAACCAACGAGAAATCAAGGAAGGTTTCATGGAGCAGGAGGTCTGTGAGCTGGGCTGCAAAGGTTTAGTAAGAGTTCACAGTGCAGAAGTGGGAGGAAAGGCATTCTAGGCTGAGGAAATAGCTTTTGCAAAGGCACAGATACTAAAAAGAACCAGCAAATTGGGGATGATGAGGTTGTTGGTGTGGCTCAGGCACTGATCTAGGGGGTAGGAGGTTAAGTTAGGACAGGGCCAAATTTGTAAGGAGCTTAAATGCCATATTGGAGGCTCCAGCCTGAGCTCAAGGTCAGTGGACAGCCAACTGGATTCCACAGACAGGCCCCAAGACCTACTTCATTAAGTTGACAAATATTTAACTGAGCACCTACTATATGCCAGGCACAAGGAGGAGACTGAACAGGAAGGGCTCTAAGCCACTTGCCTATAAAGCTACACTTTAATGTTTTACATCTCAGGCTTCTGCATATGCATTTATTATAGGAAAAAAAGGTATATTGGCTAAAAAGAAACAAAAACAAGCAAAAGTCTGCATCCTATTGCTTCACTGGGGAGCCATTGCAGGTTTTATTTTTTCTTGGAGCAGAGTAGTATTGTTTGTTTTGTTTCTAGCAGAGAACAGATGTGTTTAGATCTATTTTCAAAAGATAAAGACAATTATGAGGCTTCCCAGCCCTTCCCTGCAGCCACAGTACAGGAAGCAGAAGCCGGCTGAAGCAGGGGCTGTTTCTCTTGGGTCCTGAGCTCAGCGCTGGTTCTCTCTGCCCTGCTGGGTGCTCCCAAGGGAAGCCAACATGTGGCTTCTCTGTTTGGCTCCAGGAGCCAAAAGGAAATGTCAGTTCCTCCGGGGAAGGAACTTGACCTCCTTTGAGGCCGGAGCATGAAGCCCATGCAATCAAAACACATCCCATTCCTTTTTCCTTCATGGGAAAGAAAGCCAATTCTGAGGAAAGCCTGGTGGAGGGGAAAGAGCCCAGTCTCCGAACTAATCAAACCTGAGTTCAAATCCTACTTCAGCCACTTATTAACAGTGTGATCTTATACAACTTACTCAACTTTTCTGAGCCTGAGTGTCTTCATCTGAAATGATAATTATTATTTACAGCTACCTTAGTTACCAGTTTTTAAGACATATTACAAAGCCATAGCTATGTAGAAAAAATTTGCAAGAAAAAAAAAAGCCATAGAAGCAGCACAGGACAAAGTGAACAAATGGAAAAAAATAGAAAATCCTAAAACAGATCTATGAGTATATGAAAAGTCCAGTGCTGTCGCCTTTATAGCTACTATCCCCACTCAGACCCCCAAGTTCAAGTGCCTGGAACATTCATTGCCTGCAGCGCACTCTGCCCTCAGGTGCACCATCAAGTTCACCATGGTGAAAGTTTTAATGCTCAGAAGCCACCTTGTGCTAGGGTGTGCCCACACTGCCCGCCACCGTGACCGGGTCCTCCTTGCCAGCTGAGAGGTGAGTAATGCACTCCCGAGCCCCATCTAATCACCTGTTTTCTTGGATCGCTCCCAGTACCAACTGCCACAGATAAGGTTCTTGGGAAGCAAACAGTGAGATGGAGTTCAGGGCAAGGTATTTACTAGGGATCAACACCTGGGAAGGAACTGGGTGAGGCAAGAAGTCAACTGAGATTGCCAACTGAGGAAGTCAACTGAGGAAGCCTCGGCCGGGCCACAGGGAGACCGGGAGCAAGCATTGCCTGGCGGAGCTGTCCCACGCCTGGCTGAAGTGGCTGGGCCTTCAGACACCACCCGCAGCCCCATCCCTCGGTCACCGGATGTGATCCTCTCTGCCACTGGGCTGCAAGTCCTTCCGTGAAGGGGCAGTGGGGCAGTGGTGTCCACGTCTACACAACCTGCGAAAGCAGTTTGTAGACTGCCTGGATAATAACAACAGCAACAGCTACTGAGTTTTTCTGTGCTGGTCGAGGCTAAATACCATTCATACTCTGAGGCAGGGACCATTATCATCCCCAGATTTGTGTCTCCACGTGAAGAAGAGAAGGCACATGAAGAGAGCTTAAATGACTTACAGACCACGTAATGGAGGTGGGATTCCCTCCCAGAGAATTTTAAAAATTGTTTTAATGAAACTTTTTGGGAATAATTTTAGATTTTCAGGAAAATTTGGGGAGATAATGTAGAGAGTTCCTGTGTCCCCCTCGACCAGATTCCCCTAATGTTAACACCGTATGGAACCAGGGTCCATTCGTCACAGCTGAGAAGTTAACATTGGCACATTTCTCTTAGCTAAACTACAGACTTTGTGTTTCCACTGATGTCCTTTCACTGTTGCAAAACCAAGTCCAAGACGCTACCCGGATTGCATTCAGCATCCCAGAGATGTTGACTCCCAGGGCTAAACTTTTGACCTGCCTGCCTTACGGCCCGCTGTTCCCACAAAGGTTTTGGGGCCATCAACCCTTCGGGCGCCGCTCGCTGCCCCAGGTGCGTGTGGGCAGCCCCAGAAGGCGGCCTGCTGACTGACTGGGCCACTGTTTAGCTGTGAGTGTCTCCTCTATGCTGGCGTGTGGAAAACACTCCCACAGGCCCAACTCAGCAACGCGCTGGTGTTTATTTGGCCCGGCGGGCATTTCCTGGTCCTCTGCTGTGTGCATGGGGGTGGACGCGCTCTGAGGACTCCCAGAACTGCTTCAGGCTCGACCCTGCTCTCCAGGGCTGCTGCCCACGGGCCCTCTCCTTACACGCTCACTGATGTGCAGGTTTGGCTCAGGGCAAAGAGGAGTTAAGTAGGTGGATCCCTGTTCTTGCCCCCGCACCACCTGGCTGCCTTTCAGACCTCATACGTGCCTGTCGTGTGTGCTCGGGGTCCTGAGCCCCTGGGCCAGCTGCCCACTGAACCCCGTGGAGCTGCCACAGCACACTGCTTTCATGCTATGGAACGATATGGAGGCGCCGAGCTCTACTGGCGGATGTGGGAAAGATACAGGTTTGCCACTACCTGCAAGACCTTTGCATCATTTCCGGTCCGATTTTCTCACAGAACCAACTAGAACAGCATCTTTTTTTTTTTTTTTTGGCCTTTTCCCTGACTTGAGATGGAACAGCATCTTGCTTAGTGGTTAGATGGTTTAGGTCAAAACCCAGCTTGCCCATTTTCCAGTTGTGTGATCTTTGGCATGTTACTTAACCTCTCTGTGCCTCAGTTTCCTTATCTGTGACATCTACTTTATAGAACTCTCATTAAGATGAGATTTAATAGATGCAAAGCATTTAGCACAGTACCTGGCATGGATAAGCTCTCAATAATTAATAGTTATTTTTACCTAATTCACATGGATGTTTAGAGAGAATCAAATGAGGTTATTACTGCAAAGGTATATCGTAGATGGTGAGGCATGTTTTAAAATGTTAGTGCTAATTTTTTTAAAACCACAATCATGTGTCACTTAATGAGGGGGATACATTCTGAGAAAGGTGTCTTGAAGTGATGTTGTCATTATGCAAACATCATAGAGTATACTTATACTTATACTTAAACCTAGATGGTATAGCTTACTGCACACCTAGACCATATGTTAAAGCATATTGCTCTCAGGTACAAACCTGTATAGCATGTTACTGAACACCATAGGCAATTGTGACACAACGGTAAGTATCTGTGTATCTAAACACATCTAAACATAGAAAAGGTAATGCATCGCACTACAGCATTACAACAGCTAGGACGTCACTAGGCAATAGGAATTTTCCAGCTCTGTTGGAATATATATATTTTGAGACAGAGTCTCACTCTGTTGCCCAGGCTACAGTGCCATGGCATCAGCCTAGCTCACAGCAACCTCAGACTCCTGGGCTCAAACGATCCTCCTGCCTCAGCCTCCTGAGCAGCTGGGAATACAGGCAAGCGTCACCATGCCTAGCTAATTTTTTCTGTTTTTAGTTGTCCAGCTAATTTCTTTCTATTTTTGGTAGAGACAGGGTTCACTCTTGCTCAGGTTGGTCTTGAACTCTTGAGCTCAAGCAGCAGTCCTCCCGCCTTGACCTCCCAGAGTGCCAGGATTACAGGCGTGAGCCACCTCACCCAGCTTCCAGCTCTGTTATAATCTTGTGGGACCACCGTTGTATAAGTGGCCTGTCTTTAACTGAATCATCATTATGCGGCACATGCCTGTGCTTTAGTGTATCAGGAGACATGAGTGGTCCATAGGAACCCACTGTCTGTCGGGGTCCGATGACTATGGTCAAGTATTAATACAACTGTAAAATGGGTGAGCTCATGAAGTCTACAATGCTTGATGAAACCTTTATTATGTGCTGCCTATAATTTTAGGCATGTGTGCCTAAAATTCACTCATCACAACCAAACTGTGGGTGGCTATTTTTAACTACACTTAATGAATGTCTATAGTAAGGCTCAAATGCATTCCATCTCTCAAGAAGCAGGAATCGGCCTGAACATCAATCAGCCTTCATATCCGTTGAAGCCTCCCATGGTGCTGGGGAGTAAACACAATAGGTTCCTGCCGTAAATCAGTGGGAGATACAATGAAAAGGCGAACCAATGTGCCCGTCATTTGCCTTTCTGCACCCAGATCTTTTCCTACCCTTCCCTTTTTCCTCTCAGTATTGCAGAGGTGGCTTCCCTTGCAGACTACCTTTCCCAGGCTGCCTTGCCAACCTGTCCTAAGTTTGCACAGTGAAAGCACTAGAAAGAGGGAAGAAGTCAGGGCATTCCTCCTCCTCCTCCTTCTCCTCTTCTTCCTCTACTCTTCTCTCTCTCTCTCTCTCTCTCTCTTTCTCTCACTTTAGGTGAAGTCTCAGGCAGGGGCTGTGTTTGCATCTTCTCCACTCCTTCATGGTTCTAGCTCCTGCTGGACAGCCCCACCTTCCTGGTCCAGCCTCCTTCACCAGGCCCAGTGGTTCTAGTTTCTCTGAGTGGTCCCATTTCCTTGCCTCCTCTTTTGTTCCTCCCGCCTTCAGGGTAGGGTGGTTTCCTATAGGTAGAGTGCACCTTGCTCCTAATTCCCTATATTAAATTCTTCCTGTTGAATTACCTGGAGTGGGTTTCATTTTCCTACTGGTCCCTGACTGAGACCACAAATAACTAAGCTAATCTCAGATAATGACAAGTGCTTTGAAGACCACAAAATGGGGTGGCTGGGGAGCATCGTTGGCTAGGACAATCACAAAAGCAGGGTCTTCTCTGAAAAGGGAAGAGAGTTGAGTTAAGATCCAGAAGATGAGAATGTGGCAGCTCCATGACAATCTGTGGGAAAAAGGAAGAGCAGCTAGCAGAGAGGGGCTGAGCTGAGGATGGACTTGGCCCATTCAAGAGGCAGGAAAGGAAAGGAGGTAAGGTTTGGACCTAAGTAACTGTAATATCAGAATTACTTAATACTATAGAAGGAGTATCTGACACTATAGAACATTCAAAGGAACACTGCCAAGGAAGAAAGGGTGAGAGAATTCTGAGAAAGGAGCCATTACTTCTACTAGGGGGCCGGGGGAGGAGCTGCTGGGGCCCAGGTGCAACAGGAACAGGTAGGAAACTTCTTGAAGAGGAGTTTGGATGACAGAAGTGCACGTGAGTCAAGGCAGAGGCTCCACGGTCAGCAGAGAAGCAGAGGCAGGAAGGGACTGTGGAGGCGTGTGCTGGAAGAGGGAGGGTGTGCGTCAGCAGGAGATGGACCTGGGAAGGCAGGTCTTCCCTGTTTTGGAAGAGCCAGGAGCACAAGCCTGACCTAGTGGGCAGATTTCTCCTGATGACACAGCCTCAGCTCTTTTCTTCTCTCATCAGGAAGAATGGCACCCACCACCAGCTCTCTGGTCTCCTGTCTCCTTTTGTTGACAGCACAACAAAACTCAGCTGGGCTGCGGTGCTAGTGTCTGTTGTAGTCTCTTTCCAGGGCATTTCTGCCCAGCGTCATGGCAGGGATGTCCATGTGGAGGGCGCCCTCAAATAACTGGAGCCAACATCTCTGTGGCTGATGCCTCAAGCTCCCAACGGCCCACAGAAGTTGCAGAAAAGTGGCTTCTTCAGTCGTGGACTTTAACTACATGTGTTCCTCCCTTGAACCTAGATGCATGTGTTTCCTAGGGCCACTGTGACAAAGTACCACAAAGTGGGTGGCCTAAACAGTAGAAATTTATCATCTTGCAGTCTTGGAAGCCAGAAGTCTGAGATCGACGTGTCTGTAGGGTGAGTTCCTTCAGGGCTGTGAGGGAGGGTCTGTTCCATTCCTCTCGTCTAGTTTCTGGAGGTTTCCTGCAACGCCTGGCATTCCTTGGCTTATAGATGCATCACCCCAATCTCTGTCTTAACATGACTTTCAACCTATGTGGGTTTCCTTGCATCCAAATTTTCCTTTTTTATAAGGATACAATCAGGTTAAATTAGGCCCACCCTAATGACCTCATTTTGCTCATCTGAAAAGACCCTATTTCCGAAGAAAGTCACATTCACAGGTACGTCAGCACCTTTTGGGGGACACAAGTCAAGCCATAGCACTAAGTTTGAAGTCAGTGGGGAGGAAAGGACAGTGAATTCAGTGACAGCTGCTGAACTGTGCTCAGAACTGCCCCTCACTCCCCCCACAGAACCCCCCAATCTTTGGACAAAGCATGTTTCCCCATTCTCTCTTCCCTCAGGAAGAATTTCACCTTTTGCCAGGAGGCTCCTGAGTCTCTCAGGTAAACAGATTCTAGGAGGCCCACCCCACAGACACCTCCCTCCCTCCTCCAAGTCTGAATCCTAGATTAGGCACCGCTCCCCACCCGAGTGTTGCAGAAGACATTGTATCACGTCCTCCTTCTCTGCACCGCAGCCTTTCTTCACCCTGTCTGTGGCCACCAGGTGGATAGTTTGCCACAAACAAAATTCTCCTTTCAGAAATGGGAAACTGAGTTTCCAAAAGGGAGAGGGACTTCTTCTCCTGGGACGGCATTGGGGAAATACAACTTCACTGGTGGGGCAGTTGGGTCCTCCCCAAATTTATATGTTGAGGCCACAACCCCCAATGTTATGGCATTTGGAGGTGGAATATTTGGGAAGTAATTAGGTTTAGATGAGGTTACGAGGGTGGGATGGCCCCTGGCCCCATGATGGGATTAGTGTCCTTAGAAGTAAGAAGAGGAAGAGAGAGCGTGCTGGCACTTCTCACTCTGTCTCTCCCCACCCAGGAGAGGACACAGCAAGAAGGCAGGCATCCTCTGCAAGCCAGGAAGAGGGACTTCGCTAGGAGCCCAACTGGCCAGCACCTTGATCTTGGATTTCTAACCTCTGGAACTGTGAGAAATAAATGTCTATTGTTTAACAATCCCAGTCCATGGTATTTTGTTATGGAAACTCGAGCTGACTAAGACAGTTATTAATCTCTGAGATGGCTTCCTTTGCACATTAGTACCTAGGCCAGGGTCTACAACAGATAAACCACCATTACATGTTTGTTGAATAAATACGTAATGGAATGATTGAGAGTATCAATTTCTAGATCAGAGGTTTGGGCAACGCTCTGACGTCAAACTGTTGCACGTTCCTTGATGTAGTTGGATATCTAAGAGTTGCTCATTGAAGATGAAAAGAGTGTGTTTAGGAGAGACTTCCTGGGATTCTTGGCTCTAGCATGGTTGCATGGGGCCTCCTTGACATCATTGGAAAGAGGCTCTTCCTTCTGTCCCTGGACAGAACATGACCCTTTGCTGGCACCTGGAAAACTGTGCAAGGCAGTGCTCTTGGCGAAGGTCTCAGTATTCTTGGGAGAGGCAACATCAGCCTCGGCAGAGCACAGGCTCCCTTGGGAGACTCCCTACCTATGGGCAGGGGTGGTATATGGTGGGTGTCATGCAGTGACTATGGCTGAGGTTGTATGTTGCACATACAAGAAACTCCTTTGGAGACTTCCAGAAATCCTTGGGATGGAGGCGAGGGCAGACAGAGGCAGGCGGTAGAACCTGGAGTCATCGCTGTTACTGGCCTGCAGCAGTAGCCAGGAGCAGTCCTGGGAAGGTGGAAAGTTTCCCTAAGGGTTGGATCTACTCCTTCTAAATAGCCTCAAGTCCCTGGTAGGGGGATCCAACCCTCAGAGGAAAGGGCAAGAATTGGACCTTGGAGGTCTACTAAAAGGTCTCAATTCTGAACCAGGATCTCAACTACACAACTGGAAAGTTCAGCAGAGAACACAAGATGTGGAGCCATCCCAGTAGGGGTTGTGGAGAGAGGGGAAGAAGCACTATGATCTGGAATCTACAAGGAATCCCAGAATTCCAGCACCTCAGGGACCGGGTCTACTTAGGAATAGCACAATTCTGTCTAAACCCACACCCAAGAGCAGCTGTATAAATTACAGGGTCCAGGGCAAAATGAAAGTACAAGGCCTCTTGTTCAAAAATTATCACTAACTTAAAGACAGCAACAGTAGAGCTTTGAATCCAGAGCAGGACCCTACACAGCTGTCCCTGCTCCACCAACTGAGGAGACCAAGATTACCTTCCTTCCTGTTTTGGGGGGAGATTGGAGGGTGTTAAGTCAGTGCCCTAAGAAGGTAGAACGAACACTTTGTAGTCACACAGATCTGGGTTCAAGCACCAGCTCCAGCACTTTGGGTGAACTCAGAGCCACTTGCTCTAGGTCTGTTTTCCCATCAGAATAATGCACATTTATTTGCCCCCATTTCATCCAAAGGCAATTTCTGATTTTCATTTGGGGATCCACCCTTCCCCTGCTCTTGGTGTCCGCAGCCCAGGGAAGGAGGGACACAGGACCCGAGCTCAACCACATCAGTCATCGTGTCCCGGGAGTGACACAAGACTGTTGGATCTGGGTGGATCTCAGGACTCTGGCGGATGGCCTCAGGCTCCCCACCCCTAGAACGGCCTGAGTGTAGGGCTGGAGCTGCCACAGGTGGGAGTATGTGTGCAGAGCTTCGGAACGAAGTCAGCAGTTAGCAGGAGAATAACTGGGCCTCGATGATGTCATTCACATCCTGAATCCAGCTGTGCCTCAAGCTAATGCTCTTCCTGGGCTTTTCCTGGGCTAACAAAGTCTCATTTTTTCTAAAATAGTTGCATGAAACATTCCTAACTCATGCACTTCCTCCCATAGCTGCTGTGAGAATGAAGTGAGAAATTCCACGTACTCAGCCCAGTGTCTGCTGCACACAAGCACCCAATGAAAGTCAGCTGTCACTAACTTAATAACAAGTAACGGTTATTCTTACTGTTGCCGTTGTTGTTGGCTGGGTGTAGCTGGCTTGCAGTTGTGGCCTAGGCTGACTTCCAGCTGCAGAGATCTGGGGCAGACCCAGGCGGGGCTCCCGCAGGGCTGGGTTTGTTTGGAAGCTGCCTCTCAGTGTGGGCTCCCAGTGGCTTCCCTGCGAGCACAGTAATGCTGTAATTGCAGCCTTCCCAGCTGTCGGCCATGGAGACAGCCCAGAAAATGAGGTTGGCTCAGTAAATATTGAACCAAATTATGCAAATGGACTCACACAAGAGACTCAGCTGCAGAGACAGGGTCTGATTGGTGGGCCCCTGACCCAGCTTGCAGGACACCCCTCCCCTCTCTCCTGACTGCTCTGTCAGCCTAAGGCAGCCACCTGGGCCCGCCAGAGAGGCTGAGCCAGCCCTGGGGCCCAGATGGGGATTGGGGGGTCACCCTTGCTTGCTACTGACGTCCATCAGGGATGAAAGGTTGAACAGGGGAGGAGGGTTGGGATTCAGTTCCTGCTACACTGTCTTCTCACTCCAGAAAACGCCGCCTTGGAACACAAGTCTTTGTGGGCACAAACCTGGCCACGGCACGGCCTTCTCTCTGCTCACTATGCCTGGCTGCAGGTGGAGGGCTGATGACCATACAGGGGCATCTAGGATGATGGGGTCTTTTTTTTCCTAAGAACAACATTTTAGTGGTTTTCCTACTGGCAAGTCAAGGTCCTGAAAGCCCCTATGGTAAACAGGTCCACTTTGGGGGAACTCAAGACTCCAGAAACACGGGTTAGGGAACAGGGTGGGGAGTAACACTCTGGATCTCTCCTGTGCTCTGGAAGAAGGTCCCTGAGGCCTTCTGGGGGATAAGGTGCATCTGAGCACGTCTGGCGGTGAGTGGGCGCGTCTGCAGAAGCCCATCTACGGCAGGGGATTTGGCTGAAGGAGCAGGGCAGCTGCACGCAGAGCCTGGGGCCAGGGAGCCAGGAATGGGACGGGTGGCCAGGATAGGGGGACAGGACAGATCCCAGTCCTTCCCCGAGACTGCACCCCTGAGGGGATAGGACTGCAGGCAGGAGCTGCAGATCCTGTACAGAAGACAAGCCACACTCCCTGAGCCCAGGTGCCCGAGTGAAACACAAAGAACCTTCCCTCGGCTCTTCACGGACAGTGGTGGGGTTGGAAGTGATAAGGACGGCAGGGCAGAGCGCTGCTTTGGAGACTCAAGCATCGGATGATCCGTGTGTCCTGCAAGATGGTCCCTTGGGATGGGTGTGGGTGCTCTCAGGACACCGCAGCAGTGTCAAAGCATGGCTGTGGCCATGTGGGCATCGCACACCACCAAAGGAGCTGGAGCGGAAGAGGTGAGGGAAGGATCTGTGAGGCCTCGTGAGTCGGCCCCAGGGCATCTGTCCAGAAAAAAACAGACTCGGGTGTGGTCGGAAAGGGCCCAGGTCCCCCGGCAGCAAGTCAGGACATTATTCTAATTTCTCATTTCTGCTGCAACAGCTGACCACAAACTTAGTGGCTTAAGCCTAGGCAAATTTATTATCTTACAGTTCTGGAGGTCAGAAGTCCCATGTGGCTCTCCCTGGGCTAAAATCAAGGTGCCCAGGGCTGTATTCCCTTCTGGAGACCTTAGAGGAGAATCCATTTCATTGCCTGCTCCAGTTGTAGAAGCCGCCCATATTCCTTGGCTTGTGGCTGCATCACTCAGGCCTCTGTTTCCATCATGGCATCTCCTTCTTCAGCTCATACTGCTCTCCTTCTTATAAGGCCCCTTGTGATGGATTACACTGTGCCCACCTGAAAAATCCAGGATAGTCTCCTTATTTTAAGGTCAGCTGATTAGCAACCTTAAATCCATCTGCTACCTTAATTCCCCTTTGCCATGGAACCTAACGTATTCATGGGTTCCAGGGATTAGGACATGGCCATCTCTGGGGGACCATTATTCTACCCATTACAGGCATAGACTGAAAAAAATGAGTTAATACTATTCAGTGTAACCCCAAGACTACCCACAGGTTGGCAAGGCTGGGAGAAACTAGATTATGCTTAGAAATATTTTTATGGTCATAAAAATAAGACAATAAAGATGGTGTATTAAACAAAGCGAGTACTGGTGACTGTTATATGGGCAAAATTAGAAATTATGGGTGCTGTGTTATTTTCTACATACCATCTCTTGTTCAGTAGAAACTTTAGTAAATTTTTCTCCCCATGTTTTTGGTAAGAAACTTAGAAGTTTGTTTTGTTATGTTACACACAGACTACACAAAAAGATAGCTTTTTTTTTTTTTTTTTTTTGAGACAGAGTCTCACTCTGTTGTCCAGGTTAGAGTGCCCTGATGTCAGCCTAGCTCACAGCAACCTCAAACTCCTGGGCTCAAGCGATCCTCCTGCCTCAGCCTCCCGGGTGGCTGGGACTACAGGCACATGCCACCATGCCCCACCATTAGTTGTTTGACTAATTTCTATTTTTAGTAGAGACAGGATCTCGCTCTTGCTCAGGCTGGTCTCGAACTGCTGAACTCAAGCGATCCTCCCTCCAGCCTCCCAGAGTGCTAGGATTATAGGCGTGAGCCACCGAGCCTGGCCTAGAGGCAGCTTTTTGTTTGCTTTCCTGTCTTTCTTATTTTAGTCTGATCCTTTATCCCAATAATCAAGACTCTTCTGGTTTTACAACTGAATGTTCTTAAGTGTTTCTACTCCCAAATTCATAAGAGATCATCTTTGTCTAAAATTATCCTGGCACTGGGAAGGGCAGACCTAGGGAAACTAGAATTAACCGTAAGTGCAGTTGGGAAGAGAAACAGATGAGTTCATCCAACAACAGAAATCCTGTTCTTGCTTCCAGTCAGTTGTGAGGTAGCTGGAGGCGCAGAGGAGACTCTGTTTCCTTCCATCCTACCTAAGATAGCCTCAGACTTAGGGGCCTGGTTTGATTGCCATTAGGGAACCCTCACCCCTCCCCCCAGGCCACAAGCCAACCCTGGTACCCATTTAAATCTATTTCTGGAAGGGTCTTGTCCCTCCTTATTTCTCTGGGCTCATCTCTCCCCACG
The DNA here is from genome assembly GCA_963575035.1 of Avahi laniger. NCBI lineage: Eukaryota > Metazoa > Chordata > Mammalia > Primates > Indriidae > Avahi > Avahi laniger. Next base: position 17,416 of record CAUYSK010125891.1, read on the forward strand.
CCTCCTCAGGCCACCTGCTAGGTCCAAACACATGGGACAATCATTCTTTTGGGGAAAACCCCCGGTACTGTCACATCTGCAGTTCTTCGCTCCTGCTGGTCTTGGCCACCCCCACCTTGTTTGTCTGACTAGTCACCCTTCAAGCCCCAGCTCACATGTCAACTGTTCCGTGCAAAGTTCTGCCCAGACTCAAATATGGGGAGTCCAGGCCTCTGTCCGCCAGGAGAAAAGGAGGAGAACTGGATCTAATAAGCACACTTTTTAAAAGTATAAGGCAAGTAGCTTTAAAGATCCTAACAGACAGCTTTCACTGCTCACTTCCTCCCAGCCCTTGTTGAGTGTGCTGTGTTCCTTGTGTCATTTTCTCATTGCATGCTGTGACCTCACAAGGGCCTTCTGAGTCAAATCTCATCATCATCTCCACTCTGCAGCTGGCCGGACTTCAGAGAGATTGGAACATGCCCCAAATTATAGAGCTGGCAAGTGCCAAAAGCAGGTGTTGATGCCAGGCTGCTGATCTCCAAGTCCATGACCTTGACCTCTGTAATCCTACCTGTTCACAGGAGGCGGAAGCAAAAGATGTGGGCATTCCGTAGAGGTGGCACGTATAACAGACCAAGCACGTGCAAACCCTTGGCTTAGTCCCAAGGGGCCACTTGCATGCTGTGAGGCTGGGGCAGGTCACTTGGCCTCTCTGAGCCTCAGTTTCTGGTACCTGTCTCATGAGCTTATTGTAAGGATCAGGTGGGCTGAAGGCCACGAAAGCCCAGGTGATCTTTGTCAATTGAGCATTGGGGGATTCCCACCAAGGGACATCAAGAAAGGTTTCCTGGCAGGGTAGCAAAAGAGATCAGAAACAGCCAGCCTCTGTCCTGTAGGCCCTGGAGACAGACGCTGGGCAGACGGAGACAAGGCACAACAAGCAGTTCGGCTGCACGAGCACCGGAAGTGTTCCCAGGTGCTGCAAGAAGGCAGGCAGAGAGGGGAGTGCAAGGTGGGACATGCCTTGGCTTTGTCACATCGCACTGAGGGAATCAGGAGCACTGATTCCCTGGGGAGAAAACCTGGGGAGAACAATCCAGGCTTTTGAACTGATGACTCCTTGGGAAAGGTGAGGGCTTGCTCTAGTGTGGGATCGGTGATCGGCTCCCTTTCATTGAGCCGCACGGTGAGCTCACCCGGTGGACAGAAAGCCTGGCAGGGTGGACCTGCGGCCTGGCAGACTGGGGGGCCCAGTCCAGGCTGAGCTTAATCTCTTCATCTTTCCCAGTTCTGGCTTCCCCTTTGACAACACAGGCATGACATCTCTTCTTCTACTTACAGTGGTAGGAGGAGTAAATGGAATAAAGGAAATAAAAAGTGTTTATAATTCACAAAGTACCTCCCCAAGACACCAGTAATAGTGGTCTTCTATGGGGCTGGGGAACAGGGTGGCTGGGAGACAGAAATGGGAGGGAGGCTTGTCACTGTGCATGCTTTGTGCATTGTGCTGTTTTGAACCATGAGAATAAAATATTCGTTGGAAAATTAAACCTAGAAAAATAACTCAGAAAGTCAATAATAAGGTCAAAACCAATAATGCAAATAAGTCATTACTGTCATCATCAACATTATCATTATCGGCATCATCAATGTTATCATTATTTAAAAGGTTCTTTCTGCATAATCTTCCCGGGTAGTAAGGACATTAGGTCCTGGTCTCAAAGTTCCTGCTCTCCCACAGCACCGTGCTGTCTCTGCGGTGCAAATTCAGAGCTCTTCTGTGCCTGCAAGGATCAGAGGGCTGGGAGGAAGCGGGGTGGAGAGCGTCCAACTTAACATAGCCCGCCAGAATATTAAGCAGCCAGTTAAGAAGAACGGGAGCCCTTCTAGGTGACCTGGAGTAATTTCTGGGAGTCGCTGCTGATGGAGAAAAGCAAGAAGGAAGGAAACTGGTGATATTGTTTTATACAACAAAGACCTATAGCAGACGGCTACAGACAGCAAGCCGTACAGGTTTGTGTGGGTATGGGAAGAGGAAGGACGCCTTCGGATTGTGAACAAACACTGCAGGGGATGTGGGTGGTGTCGACGATTTTAAAAGTCTTTGGTCCCTTCTCAATTATGAAAACGTCCATCCGTTGTCTGTGTGTGCGCGGCTGCACACAGAGGTGCAGGAAAAGCTAATAACCGATGTTTGTGGCAGTTTTCTCAGGGTGGTGAGATTCTAAGTGACATTTTTTGTCCAGACATTGATATGAATAGTACTGAATATGAGAAATCAGCATGTATTATGTATGTAATCAGAAAAATCAAATTCTAAATGTGAAAGATAACAAAAATAAACTAAGTAACTGACATGTGCCACTTTAAAGCTGGAGTTGCAAATGAGGAAGGATTTCTTTTACAATTCAAATGGGGAGATTCTAAGACTGCTGGCAAAGAGGAAGGCTTTTTTTCCCTCCCTGGTCTCCCTACGCTGGTAAATCCAAAAATCCCAGGGGTGCGGTTTTGACCCCAGAGGCGGTCCTGGGGTGTGCTGGGGTCACCTTGAGGGATAGCAGGGCCACCTGTGCTGCCTCTGTCTGGTTGACTCTGGGGAAGGCTGGCTGCTGACAGCGGCCTCCACGCCAGGGCCACCTCCAAGTTCTCAGTAAAACTCAAGCCCACTGCCAATTGTCACCACCAATGCTTGTCCCCTGTGCTATTCCTTAGGACAGGAAGCCATTCTCCCTTCAGTGCCACCTGGGGAGGGGATCGGCTGCAAAAACCAGAGGCCAGTGGTTTCCCTACAGCAGGTTACAGTGCTTTAGTGGCAGGACTCTTTTGGTCTACACACACTCACCCACACACACACACACACATGACTACCTTCCACCAGCCGACCCTGTGGTCCCAGAAGGGCTGGGTCCAGGGCACAGTGATCCTAGAGCCAGTCCAATCCTACCACCTGGACCCAGTCTCAGTGCACAGTGTCAGTCCTAGTGTCCTCGTCATCAGCTTGAATCCACCTTCAGACCTGCACCCCTAGGGGTCGGGGGCTCCACTGGATCTGGCGCAGTAATGTGGGGAGGGGAGGTTGGGAGCATTATCAGGGAGGGCGCCAAGGGTCTCTCTCCTGACACAAAAGGGACGGGGCTCCACTCTGCTCCTGGAGAGAATGTCCTTTTTCTTCCTCTTCACTTGTCCCCACAGAAGGTTGTCACTCAGGCAAGAATGCAGTTGCTAGGCCCTGGTTGGCTCCCTTTGTTCTTTCAGATTGCACCAGGACCTACGTGCTCTTTCATGCCAGCCTCTGCACAGGAGGCCAGGGTGGGCTACGGTTAGGGTTAGGGTTAGGGTTAGGGTCCCAATTAAGGTCACGGTCAGGGTTAGGGCTCGCAATGGCGGGAGCAGGGAAGGAGTTGCAGGTCCAAATCGCATTCTCCAGTCCAGCTTTACAGTGAAAACCTGGTGTTTTGTTAACTCTGTGTCTATTTCTCAAGTGGCTCAGATCTCAGAAAGCAAAACTGTGTGATTAATTAGCTAGAAGCCTCCTGTACCAGCCGTCATCAGCCCTCCACAACCTCCACTCGAGAACTGACTTCCTGGTCCCTCCACACCTCCTCACCAAGGGGAAGTCCCTGCCTGGCCTGCCACCAAGGGCCACCTCATTTCTGCTCCAGGATGACCAGTGGTTGAGTGCTTTTATTTTGTCACTGTGGCCCCATAGATTATAAGGAAAATAAAATTATCTGACAGCTGACATTTCCCAAGATCTTTGGTGTTGAGTCACATTCCTGTTGAACGAATGGCCAAAATGATTTTTGGTCAGCTGGTTGTGCTCATGTCTGCGGAAAACGGACACTTTACTCATGCTACCTGATCTATCCTCAGAGCAGCTGATGGAAACGACAGCATTACTCACCATTAAAAGTGAGAAAAAAAGGACGGCATTACTCACCTCCGAGAGGTGACTCACTTGGATGAGTGGCCGTGTCTTGGCCTGAGTCATTCTGATGCCAGAGCTTATGCTCCTTGAACTCCTGAGGTGTTGCTAAGGAGGGAGACTGGACTAGCTGGCTTGAGTTTGATGTGCTCTGAGAGTTAGTTTGCAGGTGAAATGCCAGCAGTCTGTGGATGCAAATGGTGTCATGATGGGTTGACCCATTGTGACATTAGAAACACGGATGTATTTGGCCTCTGTCCCCGGTTTCTGGCACAGAGCTCCTAAAACTCTTGTAATTTCCTGAGTGATAGGGGTGCTAAGAGCAACTTCTGTTCTAATACGTGATCTTTGACCCTGGCTCCTGAGGCAGAGTTCCTAAAGCCGTTGGGATTTCCTGGGCTATAGGAACATCTTTTATTCTAATAAGATGAGTCTTGGTGGACGCCTGGACAACGTCAGGGTGGGAGCTGCTCACCAGAAAGACCAAACCATGATTAGAAGCCTGGAACTCTCAGCCTCACTCTCCATCCTCCAAAGGGAGGAGAGG
>CAUYSK010125893.1:0-48237 GCA_963575035.1 Avahi laniger
ATTCTCGGGCCCCATGGACTATATCGCCATGTCTCTTCCTGTTCTCACAGTGAAAGGCAACTTCCTCCAAAGGCCACCTGGATTGGACATTGCTTTGTAGAGCAGGGAGGACTCTCGTGGCTGAAGCTCTCAGGAAAGAGAGAAGGCAGATTAGTCCCCTTGTCAGCTCCTTGCCCTCAGGCACAGGGATGGGGAGGTTCTTGCTAATGGAGTGCCAGTTGCCTGTGGTCCCAGGGTCCCTTTACTTACCTCTCCTTGTGTTTCAGCTCCTGGTTAGTGAGTCTTGCACATCAAGCACGGACACATTTGTTACCAGGGATGTGGCCTCAGCTCTGCCAAAGTTGTTAGCTCCAAACCAAAGGGGTCCGCTTGCCCAGCTCAGCAAAGCCAGACACGGGCTCTGAGAGTTGCTGCCGGAGAAAGAGGCAATTTTATTGCAGGGCGCCCGGCAAGGTGGACGGGCAGCTAACGCTTAAGAGCCAAGCTCCCTCTTAACAGTTGCAGGCCAGGGTTTGCAAAGGCAGGGGTACATTTCAGGCAGGCAAAATCGTAAATCAGTACGTGGAGGTCATACATTGGCCTGGCCCCAAAAGGCTGGATATCCTGAAGTAGGGGCTTCATTCTGAAAAACCGCTCAAGAGCCTGTGTTCAGCTGCCACCTTGTAGTTCCCACAGGAACCAGAACACCCGGAGACCTGCCCACATCAGGCTGCCATTCACTTTGCAAGGCTGCCAGGTGCCTGGGACTCCCCCCGAAGGGACTCAAGATTATTTCCATACTTGGGAGAAGGGACTGGCAGACCCCTAAGAGGGCTCCCTGCTCCGTCTCAAAGCCTTGTCGCGCTTCGGTGTTATATTAAGGCCATAAATGGTATTTTCTGCATTTACCCACAAGGGGAAAGGCCAGATAAATGCCATTAAAGCACTTAGGCTTAATTTAGACAAGATAAGAGATGTGCTTCAAGGTTAAGCAATAACAATAAGAGGTCTTTAAATAAAGAATAAGTCCCGGTCTTTCATGAAAAATCTAATTAATTTTGAATATGTGATATCCACAGTTATTTGCTATGAACCGTTGCTTGCTGTTAACGTTGTTGGCAAAAGCAAATTTAAAAAAAGTCAAGTAAACCGTAGTTTGTCTGTTTTTACTTTTTAAAGGATTAAAAATATATTTAAATTTTGTTGAGAAAAAGATTCTCCATCCAAAGGAACTGCCTATAAAATATGAAATCAAAGTTGTATTCTGAAAAGCATATCAGAAAATTAGAATCAAAAAAGATAAAAATTTAGCATGACTATGAAGGAGAAAAATCCCATAAAATAATCCTGACACTGGGTTCATAGCAAATAAAACTATTGTCTGAATCAAAGAGAGAATTGAACAAACTGAATAACCATACCACGATTTTTGATCTCTTTAAAAAGTCCAGCTTCGAAAACTTTGAAAGAGAAAATAAAAACTAATACTATATATACAGAGAGAGATAGAGAAATAGATACTGCTTTAAGAGACAGTGACGTTGCTTAATAAGTGAAATGATTTATATGGCAAACTTAAAATATTCTGAGGCTTTTTAAGATAATATTATAACTTACATGGGAACTCATTTCAATATTTGAACATGATCTGTCAGATTTATGATTCATTTCTGAATTCAAGTATTGCTTAAGAATGTTACTACCAATTCCGATTGCTGCTGCTTCAGCAGGGCAGACTTTCTCCAGACTGAATGTGATAAATGAACTTAAGAACTGAAGACCTACAGTAACTTGAGAAATGTCTAATTTGGCATAATCACAATAGACTGTAAATCAAGTTGGCTTGATTTGAAAAAGTAATTTGTAATTTCACTAAAATTAAGGTATGTAAAATACATTTTATGGGTTAAATATATAGAAATTTATGGATTATGTAGATGTTTTATTACTCACCCCAATATTGCTGCTCTGTTAACAGAATACCCAGAGATGTGTAATGATCATTAAATCAGTTGTCTTTGCTATTTTGTCGTGTAGGGACAAGAGAACCTTATCCTTCCCCTGTGCAGTTTTGATCTGAGAGATACACTTGATGGCAGGTAGATTAAGAGAAGAAAAGACTCACAAATTATCACCTGCATATGCACAGGAGTCCCACAAGTAGGAGGCTCCAAGAAGGGCCAGATGGTGGAAGCCTAAAGAGCATTCGAGTTACAGGAAGAAATAGGTGCTTAAAGGCTGCTGGAGGGTGGTGGCGGCGGCTGTTGGAGGGTACGGGAGGGACAAGTCCCTCCAGCCACAGCCCTCAGAACAATAAGGGAAAGGTCTGCCTGGGCCTGGTGTCCTGGGCATGAAGACCTTTTGTCATCTCTGGTTGAGTAGATTCCAGAGAGGGGGTAGTGACAGACAACAGCTTCCTACTGGAGGAACTTCCCTTTGTCAGAGCCAAGGGGACTTCAGAGGAAGCCCCAGAGACCTTGGCTCTGAGGCAGCTGCTTTAGTTCAAAGCATTCATCATGTCAGAGTGTCACACTTTGGGGTATTGTTTTCTGAGTCCCAAGAGTAGGTGACTGTCAGACATACACAATGCTAACTTTACAGAGATCTTTCTGTCTTGTCATGTTGAAGATGCACTCATCAAGGTAGGAGGACACAAGTAATTCCATACAACAGTTTGTTAGCTCATGTATCACTTGGAAATATTTGGGCTGCGGCAGGTGAGCCTTCGTTTGCCCTCTGCTCTCAGCCTCGGGGTCAGTCTCAGCACCCTGTCCTCCAGCCAGCGGGCTCCTGTCTCCGCCCGTTAATTCCTCCCTCTCCAAGGCCCATCCAGGTCCTGGGAAGTAACAGCTTCCCACTGGGGCTAGTCGCTGGAGACCTCAGCACCCCTGGTGGTCCCTTAACCCAACTCGCGCACCCACAAAGGTCCCTTTGTTAAATGGTTTTCAGTTAAATCTTTTTGAGTGTTCCGCCTGCTCTTTCTGGAACCCTGACTGACTCTCCTGGGGTAGACAGTGTTTGAGAACACACCCCCTCTTCACGCGTTCTTCCTTCCCTCCAATACTGATCCCCTCCTGACATTAAAGGATCCGCCTGGTTGTGCCTTGTTGTCTGTCTTCTGCCCCAGACTGTGAGCTCACTGAAGGCAGGGCCCTGATCTCTGCTGTAGCCTCGGGGCTGAAAACAGGGTCTGTCCAATGGTGGGAGCTCCATAAATGTTTGCTAAATGAATGAACAAACTCACAAGGAAGAAGAGAATACGGAAATAAGGTCTCCAGGAACATCTTGACTCTAAAATTCTCCAAGCACTGGCCCAGGCTATATTTTATTATACAAGACTTAGTGAAATGTGAGTGAAAGTGGGGAATATTATTTCTAAAGGGACCTAGATGTCACTTACGGTGTCATGCAGTGGAGATAGCTGAGACACTAGACCCGCGGGGCCAGCCCAAGGTCTGGCTCACGGCAGGTGTACAACAGCCACAAGCTCCCTGTACATCTCTAACCGAGCTAAGAAATGGGTGGGATTTCCCAAGACCATTTTCCCTCCTCAATTATTCTTTCTTAGATCAGCTACTATACAAGGGAGGCAGAAGTTAAAATCGGCGGGGCTGCAAATCCGCTGAGCAGAGAATTATTATCGGAAATAGAGCTGGGCATCGGGAGTTCTCGACGTCCCACTTGGAATAAAACTGAGTTGCCTAATGTTAGATTCGCTCAGGTCCTAAGGGTTTTCCCCTCCCACCCTGAGCTTCCAAGGACTGTGACATACAATCGCACAGCAATTATTTAGAACCTACAGCCGGATGAACACAGCGTTCGTTAGCTGAAGGGATCACTGCAAACAACGCATTAGGTTGCGCAACGCTCAGGCTGCCTGGAGCGAGGCACGGCCTGGCCCTGCCACTCAGAGGGGAGCAGGGTCGGCGGTCCCTACCCGAGGAAACTGCTGCTGAGCAAGTCAGGGTGACAGGTACACACTTCACGGCTGTCAGGGCCTGCGTGGGAAATGAACGTGTGTCGTGGCAGGGTGTCAGGAGGTAATTAGCAGCCTGTCAGCTGTCTGTAAACAAACATTTTTGATGCACGCCATGAAGAGATGAAGCTATTTTGGTGATCAATTTTGCACTCCCAGGAAGCAGAATTTAATTATTTGCCTGATCTACAGAGCCCTGCATCACGCCAGCACAAACTGTGGGCGAAACACGAGCCCCACCTGCAGAGGTGGCAGCTCTCCGACGTGAGGGTCTTTATTTTGTCGTTCAATCTTCAACAACAAACCATCCGTTTCCACTCGTTTGTATTTGAGGGCTATTTTAATTTTGTTTCTAAAGTGAGTCAAAGGCCTAAAACAGCATTGCAAAGCAGCTACAGGCAAACATAACTGAGTTCTGGAAACCTTTATTGGGCACCTACTGTCTATCGTACCCCCGGCTGTATGAGAGAAACAACGCTGTGCAAACAACGCTGAATTAGGACACAGTAGCTGCCCCCAAGGAATGGGAAGGTGGACACATCAAACACGCACTATCAAGACACAGGCATGCACAACATCAAAAGGGGACACAGAGCAGGGCACATAACCCAGCCTGGGGATGAAGGTGAAATTAGGGAAGGTTTCAGGGGGTGACCTCTGAGCTGAGTCTTAAACGGTGAGTAGGAATTAGCTGAGAACTCTGCTTGAGTCCCTTCACATGTGACTGTCATTAGCCACCTCGAATAACTGGAGGGAAGATGTCATTTTAGAACTCGACTTCATGGCCTTTGTTCTACAAAAGGACCAGGAAAAAGAGGTCATAACTTTTAGATTTAGCTGGAAATAACGACCAGCACAAAATAACAGGGACTTAAAACTTTAGGGTTTATTCTTTCATGAAGAAGTTCAGAGCTGGGTAACCCATGTCTGGAAAGGTGGATCTAAGGCCACAAGGACCTATGGTCCCTCTGTTGTTTTGTTCCACCATCCTTAGCACGTGGTAACCATTCCTAAGATCACCTCATGGTCCAAGATGGTTGTCAAAGCTCCAAAAGTCACACCAATATTCCAGACAGTAGGAAGGAAGAAGTACAAAAACACTAAGATCCCATTTAGACAGAGGTCTTCAACCTTTTTGGCACCAGGGGCAAGTTGCATGGAAGATAGTTTTTCCATGGACAGGGACCGGAGGGAGGGGATGGTTTCGGACAAATTCTCATAAGGAACGTGCAACCTAGATCCCTTGTATGCACAGTTTGCGGTAGGGTTTGTGCTCCTACAAGAGTCTAATGCTGTGGCTGATCTGACAGGAGGCGGAGCTCAGGCGGTGATGCGAGTGATGGGGAGCGGCCCCAAACACAGATGAAGCTTCACTCCCTCGCCCACCACCCACTGCTCACCTCCCGCTCACCTCCTGCTGTGTGGCCCAGTTCCCAACAGGCCACAGACTGGCACTGGTCTATGGCCCAGGGTTTGGGGACTGCAGCATTAAGGAATGTGCCAAAAGCTTCGGGACTGCTTGCATCTCATGGGTCAGCTCCTAGTTATGTGCATACATCTAGCAGTCAGAGACACTTGGATATACAGTCTTTTAGCTGGCACATGGAGAATATTTGATAAAGGGTAGAAAATTACCACCTTCAGCCGTATCAGTCAACTCATCAACGTGTGGCTTCCTACTCTGGCTTCTGGGCCATTTTCTGCCCTCTCCTGGATTACGGATAGGGACTGTTCTTGTGTTACCCCCATATGAGAAGATCAAATGTTAACTCTATAGTGGGGCCCCCAGCGTGTATTAAATTGATCGACTAATAAATATGTGTCACCATCTCTTGAACAGTCGATGACAAGAGAGCAGCATTATGTGAGCCAGACTGCTGGCTCCTTTTAGAATCTGTCCCTGCTGGGGTTGGAGCCACAAAAACAACACACTGGACCTGGCACTCGGAGGTCATGAGGAAATCCTACCATGGAAATCCAAGGGTCAGTATTAGGAACTGCCAGCTCTCTGAGCTTCCCTTCCTCCTCCTGTTGGGGACCTGTGGCTGTAGTTTCGTCTTTAACAAGAATGCATGGGCATCTCAGATGGAGGCAAAGGTGTCTGGGTCATCTGTGCGCCTCTTGGTCCCCAGAATAGGCAGCCCCTCCCTCCGCGTTCTTGGCTGGCTCCTCCGCACCCCTTGATCTGAGAGTCAATTTTTTATACCTGCTCTTGTCTCAAAATTCTTAAAGCAGTAAAACAAAAGTTTAAAATTTGTTTTAACATTAAGAAAATAGTTATGTTTACTTGTATTTTCTGCTTTTGACTTTCTCCGTTTAACAACTACTTTTATCATGAAGTTAAACTTACCTAGAATTTATTTGTAATCTGATTTAGGAATGGGGAAACCATTCCTGTTTTTATTGTTTAATGCATGACATTGTATAAAATAGTAGGCCTAAATTTTTCATCAATACTGTATTTTCTGTCCCTTACATAAGATAATCACGTCACATTTTTATAGGTCTACCAGGGGTCTGGCATCTCAGAGGCATTTAGGGATTGAAGAATTCTAGGTCCAGTTCCAAGAGGAATTTTCCCTAAGACCCTGAAGCAATTCATTACGCAAAGTCTGCAAGGCACTTCTGGTTCTTGAAAAAAATTAAACGAACACATTACTGTGTTTGCTTCTCCTCTTTATGGAGGGGTATTGCATATTCGACAGAATAGTTTATTTCCCATCTCCTGTGTTTTATCCCTGACTAAGCCTAAATATCCCTTTATTAATATTTTTAACACTAGTTAAACAATTATGGGTTAGACTCTGCAAAAGACACAAAAAGTTAATAAAAGCAAAACAAAAATGGCATGCATGTATTTAATGCCAGGGACTGGACCTTATAAGTGATAAATATTTAATAATTTCTTTCTTTCCTTCCTTCCCTTTTGGTAATGGTCAGTCCCATGAATCTTCCAGCAGAGGTCATACTTTTCCTTTGAAATGCAAGTATTTTTTATCTGAGAGAATAACATAGCTGATTGTCCTGGGCTGTAAATTGCCACAGTATGTGGAGAGAGTCCACGGTGACGGAGGCCACTGGAGAGGTGTGGGAGATCGTCTCAGAGACATATGCCAGCCAGCTGAGCGTCACCCCGTGATAAAGACGAGAACGTCACACTGCCGTCCAGGTGCCTGGCGCTGCCGCCGTGCTGCCGCTCGTGTCTGTCCCCTCAGGTGTGCTGGCTTAATCAGTGACGACGGCAACACGGAACATGACTAGCCTCTCCCTCGGCGTCCAAGCATCACCGGGCCTTCCTTATCAGAACCTCACTTGTCAGCAGACTACAGGGGTTTCTTGAATACCCTGAGGCTATTGCTGAGGGGATTCTGCAGGGTTCTGAGGATGATCTGACGTTATCAACAGCTGTCCAGGGGCTTCCAGTTGCTGGGTTGTGAGTGTGCCACTCAGGAGGTTAGTGAGGGCTTCAGGGAGGAGGGCTGAGAACCGGGCAGGGCTTCAGGAGTTGTGTAGAAACTGCACTGGCAGAGGGAAGGGGAAACGTGTTATAACCCCAGGAGAGTCCAAGCAGTTTGCCTGGGGAGTCATGAGGGACGTTTCTCTGGGTGACAGTCCATTTGGTTTCTAGCACAAAATATGTCATAAAGAGCTAAGATTTATTGAGCACTTTCCAAATCCACTTCTCTGCGCTAAGTACTTTCCATGCATTATCTCATTTCGATTCTGCAGTTGGGAAAACCAAGGCTGAGTCTTCTGCCCAAGACCGCGCAGCTTCTAAGCTGGAGAGCCTCCAGCACGAGCTCGGTTGCCCAACTGGAGCCCAGGCTTCTCACAGTCACTCTACGCTGCCTCTCCTGGCATCACTCAACTCACAGCACAGTCACTCAGCTTCACTTCGGCTGGGGATCCCGTGATTACGGTGTCTAAAATATAACAATCCTGGGATGTCATCAACGCCCCATTACTACCTAGTTCCTTCCAACCCATTTACACTCGGTTGACATACACACACCTGCTAAACCGGTTACCAGTGGTCGCAATTTGAAGTGAGCTGAAGACAAGCTGCCTGGAGTTCAGTCCTTGGTACTTGGCTAATAGACATTTGATGTCACACACCTAAAAACTGAAGGTCCCAGGGCCCCAAAGAGAGATAATGGCTATGCTCAGGTGTCTTTTCCTTGACACTTCATTTCTTGCAAGAGACAGCACTGGTGAGCCCTTTGCACTGAGGGCACGGGTGGGGGGGATGAGGGGAGTAGAAATGTTCATTAGCTGCTGCTTTGGGCCGGTGGGAAGACGAGTTTAATGATGTCTCACAGCAAGTTCCATGTGCTGCACAACACACACACCAGAGGATCCACTGTTCACTGGCACCCTGTGTGGAATTCCAAGAATTCAAAACACTTCTCTTTTCACCACAGCCCACGGGACCCTGGTCAAGGCAGCAGGTCCGACAGAAGGTTCACACTGAAGAGCATGTGGAACGGAAACAAAGTTTGCAACAAGAAGTGAAAATAAAGTCATGGTGCTTCAAGATTGGCCCGGGCAACATGGAAGCAAAGGCTAAGACAGGGCAGAGCGCGTGGAAGAAAACTCAGCCAGAACGGTCTCCTCAGCCTCCGAGCAGGATTATCCCCAGCTTCTCGGTGAGCAGAAACTGGAAATTCATCCCCAGCACTTTGTGCACGTCACGTCGTCTTGCACATAAGTACACCGAGTGAAGCACACACAGCTCTCATTAAGAACTGCCCAGAGTCCAGCCAATAGCTACAAATCCTGATCATCACGGAATCCTTAAATAAGAACTCCTTGAAGTATTTTTATGTTTTTACATAAGGGATTCCCATATGACCATTAAAGTAAAGATTCTCAAAAAAAATTGAGGGTGCATGATCCAGCATATATTCTGACAATAAGATAGAGTGTATAATACCAATCTGGTCAATAACATTTATGGTGCATTATCAATCAATCAATCAATAAATAAATATTCTGGTACCCAGAATGGGCAAACCAAGAAAAACCTCTCCTAACAAAAGTTTGTCCTGATGAGGCTTACACGTGTCTAGGACACCACATATGTTCTATGAACACAACTAAATTGCATCTTAGTCGCTTTTGTGTTGCTATAAGAGAATACCACAGACTGGGTAATTCAGAATGAGCAGAAATTTATTTGGCTCACGGTTCTGGAGGTTGGGAAGTCCAAGAGCATGGTGCCAGCATCTGGTGAGGGCCTTCGTGCTGCGTCATCCCACGGCAGAAGGCGGGAGCACCGGACAGTGTGTAAGAGAGCAAGCAGCAGGGGGCAGGGCTCATCATCAGGACCCACCCCCACAGTAACTAACCCATTCTTATGATGACAGCAATCGTCAGTTCATGACTGCAGAGCCCTCATGCCTAATCACCTCTTAAAGGTCCCACCTCTCAACACGGTTGCATCGGGGTTAAGTTTCCAACACACGAACCTTGGGGCACACATTCAAACCATAGCAAATGGGTATTTCTAACCTAGGTTTTTAGCCTGGTGCACACCTAATGGCCAATTCACTGCCTAGTTTAGGGAAAGAAGTGCAGGTGGTTACAGATGTTTACCCAGCTGAGGGAAGGAATGTGTGAGTAGGAGTCTCTGGAAAATTAGAGTCTTGGCCAATCGAGGTCAGAGGGAGATTACATTGATGCAAGGACACTAACGATGCACAAAACTCGGATCCATGCTGGATACTCAATTAATGTTTGTTGAATGAATGAATGAACAAAAATCACACTTTAATCCCATGCCTGAGAATCCTATAGTTTTAGAGTTCATACAGAAACCCAGTGCAAAATCTGAAATGCCATGTGGAAGGCAAGCCCAGAACATCAAATAGCCTGAATATTGAGTCTCCCACATGCTGCCTTTGCATGGAAAGTGTCTGGTGAGCCAGGCACCAGGTTCAAAGTGCTCAGATTCTTGGGAATTATCCATTTATTAATACGTCCCTGGGAAGTCGATGGTCATTTTTCTGGAGCAATTGAGTAACCCCAGTTTTCCTCGAGCTGCTTAAGAAAGCCAAGCCATTTCTATTGTTTGTCTACTTGGGATGCCAGGTCACTTTTCAGAGAAAACCTGTTTGCTCTGGAGTCCCTGACCAAATGCGCGAATTCTCACTAAAAACTCACAGCAGCCTGAAACCCAGCTACTCTTTTCCAACGATGTGGCCTCTATTTTGAGAGGATGCTCTGTCATCTCTTCTAGCATTTCCCGCTTCATTGTGATAAACACCCAATATTTTTTGTTAAACAATAATTTGTTGATTTCCTGTCCTCCCCTTCTCAATTTTCTATACGGTGAAATCTAAGGAATGTTGAGATTCAATGATTTTAGGCAACAACCCTGCTCCTGTTAAATCATCTTTTCCTTTAGGGCTCAGATCCCACAGCCCTGGGGCCCTGCTACGACATTCGAGAGCCAGGGCCGGTGCAGGAGAAGCCTGGGGTTCAAATTTACATTTGATGTCACTCTGCCAGCGGGAGCTCACGGCTGCCTCTTTCAGAGAACTTTGGTCCCCCCAGCAGGGTGCACGCAGTGTTAGAAAACGTGAAAGCAATTACGCTGTGCACTTACAGAGCCGCTGCACAGGGCTCCAGGGACCCGAGAACTTAACTTTACCCACTTTCTTGTCCTGTTCTCGTCCGTGCAAACCTGAGATTCGGGGACCGGCAGGCGGAGCAAAGTGTGGCCACTGCAGGAAACAGGGATCCGGGTGCGCCGCTAAGGGTTCAAACTGGCTTTATACATTGACTCTTTCAGAAATGGACCAGAGCAGAAATGACTCATTTTTTCAATTATTTGCAATAGTCCAATCACGCACTTACTCCACTCCTTTTTCCCCCCTCTTTTGTATGGACTTTTCCAGATATTTTAAGACAATTTAGGAAATAGTTGCCATCCATCACCATTCACTCTGTGATTGAACCCCTGAAGCTTTGTTCTCAGTAACAGATATTATTTGGGGTATAAAAATATGTTTTTCCTCGTCATTTGCTCCTGAAATAATATGGAAGCTTTTCAAAGCAGAGGGCATTCATCCACTCAACAAATATTTGTTAATAGCATTTTATGTGCTGGGAACCAGTCTAGGTGCGGAGAACAAATCCTCGCGCCGTCAGCCCGCACTGCCGTGTAAGCAAGGCACACACGTGGGAAGAAAACACGCTGTATCGGGTAGTGCGAAGTGCTATGGAGGAAATTCGGCAGGGGAGGGGGTCAGGAGAGCAGGGACTCTCCTTGAGAACATCACAAGGGAGTTTGAGTGGCAGATGTCCCCATCGCGTGCCGGGGCTCCTCTTGGTAGGGCCTGGGGCACTGGCATTCTGGGTTGGACCCGATGTGGGGCTGGGGTGCAGAATCAATTAAAGGGCAGGGCTGGTAGTGACCTCGCAAAGCCTACCATCAAGCCCATTCATTTTACTTGTGGAAAGACTGAGCCCTGGGACGTTAACCAGCCTGATGTGGTCTTAGCTTGGCCATGGGCCTGGGACACTGTGCCTCTCACATGGACAGTGTCTAATGACCTGTCCCTGCGAACTCACAAAGTCAGCCTGTCCCCCTGCATGGTGATATGGGCTGCTGATGGAGCAACCTCTAGTCATTATCGGGAGCCAGGAGTCAAACGAGCCAGCAAACCGTGTCTGTTGTCCCACACTCGGGGTGGCTGGAACCCAGCATTAGAAGATCAACTTGACTTCTCTGTGGAAGCGAACTCCAGGGGCTGCTCGGCAACCCGATCACCTTTCAGAGAAGGTGTGGTGCACTCTCCCTCGTGCGCCTGTAGTAGAAACCCCTGCCAGCACTGACCTTCGGGTGGGAGGGGTGCACAAGCAGAGGACCCTGCTGTCTCTAGGTACCAGCAGAGTGTCAGTGACCAACACACGTTATGGTGCTGAATGGGTTGGCTGTTCTCTACGTAATTTTATAATGTACATCAAGTATTCATGTCTTCTCTCCATCTGCTTTGAAAAGAGCAGATGCCAAATTTGATGTATGTAAGTAGCTGGGATTATTCCGCTGAAAACACTATGTTCTGCAGAGTGGCGAGTCACCGACGTTATGCCAGGCACGCCCACGGAACCTGGGCGGCTGCCACGGTCATCTCTGAGCAAAGTAAGAGCAATGTGTTTTCTGTCCAACCAACCAGAGAGCTCGGGGGTCTAAAGGAGGTACCCTTCCTTGCATAGTGAGCTCATAAGATGACTGCAGGAACCGAAATATTAAATGTACATGTCATATTGGTCTAATCCATTAATTCAACACACATGTAGATACTATCACAGACGGTGCAAACAGGACCGAGACAGAACATGACCCTTACCCTCTCCGGGGCTTGCAGTCCGGTGGACGCAATCAGGCCTGTGAACAAATAGTCATAGTCCCATTCAGTGAGTGGCATGATTGTGATAAGATACAAACTCCTGTGTGGGTGCGGAGGAGACGAGCCTGACTTAGGCTTGAGGCCAGGGAAGACTGCTTGGAGGAGGTGATATTTAAGCTGGGTCCTGAGGGATGGGTGGGGACTGATCAGTGCAGAAGAAGAGAAAGCATTCCAGGTAGCGTGCACACCAAGCACGAGGTCCGGAGTTCTGCAAGAGCGGCTGTGGGGTGCAGGAGGCACAAGTCGCTCCGTGTGGCTGGACAGTGAAGGGCACACGGGAAAGGGTGGTGTGCCAGGCCACGAGCCCACTGGGTCCAATGAGAAGGGCCTTGCTGCCCTGCTGGTCTTTGGGGAGGTGGACAGATCTCCACCCACCAAGATGAGGGCTGCCTCAGCCCGCACTGCAGTTCGAAGCATGAACCTAGAACTCGGCACTGGGCTCATAAAGGCAGCCAGACTCTCCCACGCCTCCCTCAGTCATGATCCCTCGTTTCCCCACATCCGAGCAGTGGATTTCCAGCCGTTCCGGAATTTGATGATTTTTCGCTCTTTCCCTGAGATCGTCTTTGCACTTCGGCTCTTCCAGGCAGCAGCCAGGCAGCCAGCGCGTTGTTATTGCTCTGATTGTTCTCTTACCGTGATGGGATGAGAATCAGATTCCGTTACTAAGCTGGACGAGTCTGCTCAGCTCAGCACCCGCGTCTCCACGTCACCGTCCGACGCGTCACTGGCAGACAGAGCTAATTGGGAGCTGGCATTCGTCTCGGCTTTGCTGGCCTGAGACAGCACTGGGTCACTGCAGTAATTTCACACGAGTGCAAAAGGGCGGCTTGGGGTGGTTTTCATTTTTCTTTGTAAAACAATGGAGCTGTTTGAATTTGTCTGGGGCAGGAGCAGCGGGTAGGTGATGCTCCAGTTAATGTGACAGAGAGAACTTGATACGAAATCCTGTGTGGCCCAGGCTGGGGACAGCAGAGGTGGGAATGCATCTTCTTCTTCCCTCTCCTTCTGCTTCTTCCTGGAGGATTGCCCCTTCCGCGTGAGGAGGGCGTCAATCAGACCACAGCACAAACTGTCTCAGGTCTAGTCCCTTCTTAAGGGAACAAAAGGCACATTCAGAATCCCTTACAGCACGGGTCCCTGACTTTTTTGGTGCCAGGGACCAGTTTCCTGGAAGACAATTTTTCCATGGACAGGGGATGGGGAGGTGGGTGGCGGAGCTTGTGGCCCAGTCCCTAATGTAACTGGCCTGTTGCCTGGGGATTGGGGATTATAGACTTAGAGAACATTCACTGCAAGTAACAAATCTTATGTTTTTAAAAATGCTTATTTACACTGTTCCTAGAGCATAGATTTCATGGCAGTAATTAAAAAACAAATATCTCATTAAAAACCTAGGATCCTATTAAACAGCACACGCAGGATGAACAAACCCACACGTGTGGCTTAGGAGGAGCAGGGCTGCTTAGCAGGATGAGGGAGGTGGTGTGACAAAGATGCAGATGGAGAAGACCAAACGGGAACAGTGGTAGAAATGTCCCACCAGTCAATCAACTCCAGAAAGTTGACCAAGGGCAGAAGATGGCATTATTGCTTAGCACTAAAATAAAAAGAGACGACAGTGTCCCTGCCCAGCGGGAGAATAAACTTTTGCTAGAGCAACATTTCAACAAGTTTAACAATAAACACCGTCCAAGCGATGTGCAGTGTGGGGCGGCAGAGTGGGCAGTGTCTGGAAGGGGGCTCTGGCCACACACCCGCCCTCCACACAGACAGCGGGGGAGACTCGGCTTTCTGTGGCTACCAGGAGACAAGGAGAGCTGGGACGTGAAAAACGCCAGATCTCTGCTTAGGAGTCTGTGGAGGGAAAGGCTGAGTCTCACTAGGGAGAGGCATTTGGCCCATGACTGCACAGAAGTCGTCACAGAGGGAGGTGGCGGAAAGTCTGCCCAGAGCCTCTGGATGGAGCTTTTGCAGACCATGCTGGACCAGGGCTCTGATGGGTCTGCTGGTTTTTGCATATTTTTCTGATCTGCTGGAATCTAGAATAAATGGATCCCCAGGTTGGTTCCCTGTCCTCTCGGAAAGGCCCATGAGCATCCAAGCCACAGGGCAGTAACCACATGAGACCATCTCACTGACTGCATTCCCGCTGCTCCACCGCCCCAGTCCTCCTCTGGGTTTGGTTTCCCAAATCTCCAAGAAGCAATGCCATGGAAATTTCTAGAATGAAAAAGCATCTTTTTTACTTTTTAACTAACTCAGGGATCTGGGTGCAGCCTCTGGAAGCTGAGGTCCTAATGACACCCACCAAGGTGACCTTGGGAAGCACCCCTTTGTTTTTGTTCACCCTATTGACAGTCAACAGTGACGACAGTTGTCCCAGCTGTTGAAAATGTCAGAGAAGGCAGGTGTCTTGTTGTTGTCCTTACCTGTGTAAAAATAATATTTACTGTAAATCATTCTGGGTCACTTCATATCTTTTAAACATATAAAAAGGAAATGGGGTCCTCGGTTCGATTGTGAAAAGCACGTTCCAAATAAGCGACCGCCTGGTTCAAGTGTATCTTTATCCCTGGAGCTCTTGGCAGGGGATGAAGGAGAGGAGGTTGACGGAAGCTCCAATTCCAAAGTCATTAAACCTCAGTTGTTGTGCGGCTCATCGGAGAAACACCCTGATGAAGAAACGAAGCCACACTCATCTGCGTCTGCCACATCAGAGTCCCCACACTGGGCAGGGGTGGATTTAGGAACGCTGTTCTCTTTTTTCACTGCAGATGAGACAACACATTGGTGTTTACCAGGGCTGCAGGCTGTGTCAGAAGCTCAACTGCTGTTACCACGACAACAAGGTGCTCTTGTCCCTCTCTGCAACACCACTTTTGCTTTGATGGAACCATTTCCCCCAAGTGTCTGGAGAGTTATTTCCCAGGGGACGTTTTGACACAATGTAGCTCTTATAGAATACCAGCCAAGCACTCATGCAGAGTATGCATCTTAGACTCAGAAATGCTCCAACTCGGAAATTTTGCCAAAAAAAAAAGAGCAACAGTCAGTCCAAAACCTGTGGGAAGGCTTGCTTAGCAGCCAGGCTGGGTCATGAGGTCAAGACATTCTCCACTGAAGAGGCATGAATTGAGTCCAAGCAAACGAGATGCCATTTGTCATACATCCTAAATGAAGTCAACCTTAAGAAAAAGCCAGGACCTGACACCAGGTCCCAAAGCCTTTGCCAGCGGGTGCAGAAACCCCAGAGAAAAAGCAGAGCAAGAGCCAGCTAGAAATAAAAACAGAAAGTTTTCAGGTGGAATAGATGAGTAGTAGTAGTCATCTTGAAAGAGCATTGAATTGCCCGTAAGAGGCTGTGGTCTTAGCACAACACACAGCCCAGGCTGGAATACAGGTTGTGCCAAATATTAATTCCGTGACTTTCAGAAGGTTATTTGACTTCTCTGAGCCTTAGTCTCTTTATGGGAGAAGTGCATTCTCAATTCTGACTCCTGCAGGCTTTGTGAGGATGCTGCGTGTGAGCACCACACCGTGCATGATGCGTGGTGAGCGTTCAGCTTTGCTGTCTCGTTCGTCGTCTGTTAGGCATTTGCCAGGTGATGTGGGCCCTCGGAGGAACAGGTTTTAATTCCCACTTTCTAGGAGCTGAAAGCCTAATGGAAGGCAAACAGATGGTGATGCAGGGTGAGCAACCTGGAAACAGAAGTGCAGACCGAGTGGCTTATCTTATAGAAAGAACTGGGCAAGGCTCCGGAGGAGGGGCCCCCCAGCTACGCCTTACAAGAAGAAACGGACTTTACTAGATGGAGAAGTAGCTGAATGGCTGTTTGTGGCCAGAAGGGCACCGGTGCAGAGAAGAGACATCTTGGTGCATGGAGGAGCCTCAGTGATTGGGGTGGGCTGGACCGGGTGTCAGTCACCCCACACCCTTCAGCACCTATGGCTCGTGGACAGTTCCCTGACCACTGAGTAGGCAGGGGTGAGGATGAGGGGTGCTCAGGGGCCATGGACCACCCTAAAACCATGAGTTCAGCTTGTCAAATAAAAAAAAATACACTAACCACTTCTGTACTTTTTAAATAATATTTTCGTTGAAATATAATTCACATAATATCACTCATTTATAAGATGCAGTTTGGCAGTTTGTAGTACGTTTACACAGTTGTGTGATTATTATGACAATTTTAGAACATTTTTATCAACTGAAAAGGAACCCCTTGTACCCATTAGCAGTCACTCCCCATCTCTCCCCATTCCTCCAGCTCCAGGACAAAATGGATCTACTGTTTTTCTCTATGAATTTGCCTATTTTGGACATTTCATATAAATGGAATCATACAGTATGTGGTGTTTTGTGACTGGCTTCTTTCATTTAGCATAATTTTTTTAAGAGTCATCCATATTGCAGCATCTGTCAATACTTTATTCCTGTTTATGGCCAGATAATATTCCAGTGTTTGGATATACCACATTTGACATATCTGTCAATTGATAAACATCTGGGTTGTTTCCATCCTTGAGTTATTATGATTAATTTTTCTATAAGCATTCATATGCATGTTTTTGTGTGAACATATGTTTTCATTTCTCCTGAGTATGTAATTAAGAGTGGAATTGCGGGGTGATATGGTAACTCCGTTTTTAATAATTTGAGGAGCTGCCAGAATGTTTTCCAGAGCAGCTACACTATTTTACACTCCCACCCGCCTTTGTACAAGGGTGCTAATTTCTCTGCATCCTTGCCACCACTTTCTATTACCTTTCTTTTTGATTATAGCTGTCTTACTGAGTGTTAAGTGATAGCTCAGGTAGTTTCGATTTGTATTTCCCTGATAGATAACAATGTTGATATCTTTTCATGTGTTAATTAACCATTGTTACATTTTTTTTTGGAGAAATATCTCTTCAGATCTTGTGCTTATTTTTAATTAGGTTATTTGTCTTTTTATTATTGAGTTGTAAGCATTCTTTATATATTCTAGATTCAAATCCTTTATCAGATAAATGGCTTGCAAAAATTTTCTCCCATTATGTGGAGTGTATTTTGATGGTGTCCTCTGAAGCACAAAAGTCTTTAATTTTGATGATGTCCAATTTTTCTATTTGTTTTTTGTTGCTTGCTTATGTTTTTGAAACCTAATTATAAATAATTTTGAAATTTTAGGTAGTTCAGCCCCCTGCATACTTCTAGTGTGCATAGGTAAGAACTTACCATAATGCCTGGAAGAGAAAAAAGTGCTCAAAGAATGTAAGCTATGATGATAATAATAACAATAATTATTATTATTACACAATATTAGACAAAATACTTAACATTCAGGACTGTTGTTTTCTTATCCAGAAACAAAGAAGGGGGGAGAAGGGAATTTCCACTTTGAGTGTGCATTTCGTGTCAGGCACCGTGTTTGGCGCTTAAATAGGTAGGTGAGAATCCTTGGGTTTAATGAGGTTAAAGTGAGTTGCCCAAGGTCACACAGGAAGTTGTGCAACAGAAATGGATTCGAACCTAGAAGGCACTGGCTCCAATATCTGTGCTTTTCTCCATGAATGTAATATATCATCACAATGCATGGAAAAAAAGTCTTGAGAGTGATTTTATTAAAATCTCACACTGAGAATAACACTGAGTGTCAAGTATTTTGATAGAAATTCATAATAAAACCACCAAAGATGTCCCCTGAAAATGGGAGGTCATTGAGTTTTCCTTTTGCCATTTGTAAGCTGCGGCTTGATGGGATGCCATTTGATTAATAATATAAAATTTACCTATAAATTTAAATTATTGACCTGAGCAGTCTAGAGCAAGATGGGAGATGAGCCCAGGTGGTGAGTGTGGGAGGGCAGGGAGATCCAGATGAGAAGTGGACAATATCAGACAGGAAATTCCTCCCAAGTGCAACTCTCTTCTGTTACCCGTTTCACAGAAGACCTGGTGGGGAAGGGGTGGCCTTGGAAGAAGCCCCTGTACAGAATCCTTTGTCTCTGGCATCAACCTTGGTAATGTTTCTGCAAGCAACCTATTCTGAGAAGCCGTTTCAGTAGGTCTGAGAACCAGAAATAAATGATTCTGAAGCGTAGGCTTAAATTGTAGGCTGGCAGGAATTGAATGCTGGAGGACCATGACTTTAATTGATTACAAGAGATTGCCACTCTTTGAGATGATGCAATCACCAGGAAAATTAATTTTGCTCCTTGAGGTGGCTGCCAGGTCGGATTTGCAAGTATGAAGTATTTGCATCGTGTGTGCAGAAAGAGCATTCTTATAAAGCAACTGACTCCGTGGCTAGTCTTAGGGCAGTTTCTGCCCCAAGTAATAAGTAAATATTTAAATGCCTCACACCCCTAAAAGGAACCACCCTGCCTAGACAAAAGAGGCAGTCCCCCCAGAGTGTCTGGAGTTCCGGCCACACTTTGTAACTGAAGAAGTTCGGTGTGTCTGTGTCCTGCAGAAGCAGACACCAGAGTGCGGCCCGGGGAATGCCAGGACAGGCGAACCACACTGTGTCCCCCCAACCCCACTGTGGTCATGTATCCAGAGGGCCCAGGTGCTCTGTGCTGGGCTGAGAGGCTTCACCCTAGTGGACCCAGCTGGGGTGGCGTCCACGGCAAAAAGCATTTTGTCCGGATATCCCTTTCTTTCCGGCGCCATCGCCCGGGCTCACTAAGGCAGGAGGTAACAGCAGAGTTTTGCTGTTCAAGTGTGGTTTCCAGTTGTGTTCATAAACATCCCTGTGTTTCTGGGGAAGCTGCCAACTCCCCTAGTAGAAACAATCCCTCTCAGCAATTTTTAGCCTTTGGGCAAAACCCCCAAGATGAAAAATTTCCCAAGGCTGCCTTTTTCTTCTAAAAAAAAGCACCAGTTTCTCTGCAAAAATCAACTCTGGGTGAAACAAAACAACACAAAATGACAACAACAAAAACCCCAGAACTGTTGTTTTGGAACTACAAATGCCTGTCCCAAGCCTCCAGCTTTCCAAAGGCCAGCAATCTAGAGTATTCCAGAAGGACGCTGAGCTGTCTCTGACCTGCCCCAGCAGCCTGGGGTCTGACGGTACAGGGGGCATGGAGGGAGAGGTCTCCTGCCAGCCGACAGGCAAAGAGACTCCTTCACCCAGGCCCTTGTGCCACTGGACAGAAGGAACAGGAGGGCATGTGGCATCCCTGGGCACAACTCCTGGTGGGAAGGCTCCGCTCCGCTCCTGGAAGGTACAGTCTCCTGACCTCAGGCAGCTATTACTCCCTACACTTTCCATTTCTCCCCTGCTCGGCTTTTAAAGCAGACCCATCTGGTACGATAATTCAGAGACATGCCTTAATCATTGGCAATTTATCAACCAGATGACACAATTCATAGATAAAAGAAATTTACAGATACCATTGCCTAGTTCTCTCAGTTTTATAAATAAAGATCCAGAGATGTCGATTTTGGTTCCAGTCACAAAGGTAGTGGAAGATAATGCCAGAACTAGACCCCCGTGTCATGCTCCCTACCAGGGATTGCTGAGCCAAGTCATGCGGTTTCCATGGAATATTTTAAATACCGTGGGGCGGAGGGAGGCTGGGGAGTGGAGAGACACATGGTTTTCACCAAGGGGAGTAACTGTCAAAATAAGGGAACTTGACCACCAGCTGGGAGAAGACGCTTTTGAATACCAACTGGCCTGTTGGTACCTTCTTCTCTCGCAGATGCAGAAGTCGAGCATCTAAAGCCTCAGTTACGGTTAAAGGGAGATGTACACTGGCTAGTGTATGGCCTTCAGGCTGGCTAAAGAGTGCAGGATTTTCTCCAGTTATCACCAGTGCAAGGAAGGATTCAGCTTACGTTACAGAGACGGTGTAGCTGAACCTATTCACACGTGTGTTTCCCTTTTCCCAACGTGTCAATGCATAAGATCACCGAAACGACCAAAGCCCCTTCCTGGTGGTATTTATGAACCGTATATCATAAAAAGAGCATGCGGCTTGAAGGTCTCAGCGGAAATCTGTGTAATGTCATTTCTTTAGCCATTGTTATTCTAGCTGGACACACGAGTTGTCTGTGTCTGATTTTCCTGATGTTCTGACATTTTCTACAGCAAGAACATAACTTATGAGTGTTTTTTTCACCTTCTGTGATCTTTTCACACTAATGATTTGACATGAAATTTTAAATTTTGAGGAAAAGCCCATGTCCACTACTAAGTATTGAAATGCTCTCGGAAACAAGGAGGTTCAGAATGTGGGGCCTACAGAGACACTGAAGGATTTTCTCCATGATAGCAAAGTACTCCTCTTCCTTGTCCCCAGACCCCTATAAAAGTCTGGGCAAGAAGGAGAGTCAGTAAATGGCTTTGAAAAAATGAAAATTAGAGTCCTTCAAAGACAAGAGTAGCCCCAGTCTTGGCCTAAGTGCCCATAGGCATCAAGTTTCAGCTGAAAAAGTATCAGTAAATAATATTTGCTTTGAAGGTAAATACAAGCTAGGAGCCTGAGGAGTAACAACTAGTTTGCTCTGGTTGTATGCAGATTGCTAGTCCAAGTGCAAGCCAATGTCTTCGAGTGGTGAAACCCTGCCAGCATCCCTGAGCTCAACTACCCCAGAGGTGGGGTGAATGTGCACGTGTGTGTGTGCGTGTGTATATGTGTGTGCACGTGAGTAGTTGGTGGGTGGGTAATTCAGCATTTATTGTTTACCTGGAAGATGAGAAGGATGTTCTCTGGCTTCCAGGCCTCTCTTGTCTTCCCTCCCACATTCCTTCATCCAACACCTAAGCAGTCTCCCTCTAGGCCAGACATAAAATAATGACTTCACCCTCTTCTCTTTGCTGACGTGAGCTGGGACCCAAGCCTGAGTGACATGCCAGGAGGACCTGCACGTCACTCCTGGCCACTGAGTCTCGAGACACCAATGAATATCTGCTGAAGAAATCAGTGAATTATCTTGACAATAAAAAGGAGGTCCAAACTGACACTTTTTCTTTGACCTAACGTGGCTGAGTGCATGAGGCAGAGCATGGGTACTGGCTGACAGCATGCCTTCATCATCATTCCCCCATGTCCCTGACTTTCCAGGCTATGAGAGCATTATTTCTATCTCACACATTTATTTTGAACCTTGGATAATTTTTTTTCAATAGTTATGTTGAAGATGAGCTGAGAGCCTGCACACTCTAGTAAACTAAATCAAGGTTTCATTTTTCATGTAAAAATCACCTGGAAGAGGCCAACCAAGCCTGCATGAAAATTTCACAAAATCTTCAGGGTCCCAGGCTCCTTCCACCTTTCTGTTCTGCCTTTCTCAGGGGTCCTCCACATCCTCAGGCTTTCAGAAAGGCTGCTAGAGCTCCAGCCATCATGTCTGTATTTTAGGCAGGAGGAAGACAAAGAGCAAAGGGCAAAAAGGCAACACACAACCTGAATATGCCCCTTCTTAGCCCAATTTTAAGATTTGTCACATCTTCCTGAAACAACTTTTCATCATTCTTCATCCGTCAGGACTTAGCCAAGGCTACCATATTTGCACAGGGTGATGGGAAATGTA
This sequence comes from Avahi laniger, assembly GCA_963575035.1. Classification (NCBI taxonomy): domain Eukaryota; kingdom Metazoa; phylum Chordata; class Mammalia; order Primates; family Indriidae; genus Avahi; species Avahi laniger. Next base: position 21,899 of record CAUYSK010125893.1, read on the forward strand.
AGTTTCTTTTTCTAAAAACCAGGTACCTTGCCACCTCCCACAATAATATTGGGATCTTATAGAAGAAAAAAAAGAGGTTAGAATTTATCAAGACAATTAACTGTCTCCATTTTTAGTTGAAGCATCTAATTGATGAACATTGAGAATGAAGGTCTATCACTAACATATGCAAAATACGTAACCCACTAAACTTTTAAAAATATGAAAATAAGCTTTGGGGACTTTTTCTGCGGTCAGTTATACACACAGAGAGCTATCCACTCTAGGTGCAGTTCCATCTCCACCACGTGGTCTTGGGTCTCGAACTTGAAAGAAGAAGCACTGAACAGGATTCTGCCTCCTCTGTGGCTAATTCCACTGGGGTCCTGACTGATGCGAAGCCTGCCACAGTGGTCCAGACCCTTTTCTTCCCTGATATGGGTTTGCAAAAAAGAGAGTTTTGATTTGGCACCTTCATGCTTCCTGCTTTATGGGAAAGGCCAAAAAGTTTTCCCTGGTGGAACAACGGCTGCCCTCAATCTCCTCTTCTTTGCCCATGTCTTCTGTCGAAGTTGGAGAAGGGAAATTCTAGAATCTCAGCCTCCTTTCAGCTAGGAGCAAGCACGAGAGCTGATTCTGGTTGGTGGGACACACGAGAATGTTTACATCTGGGCTTTTCAGAAGACTATCGTGTTGAGATTAGATAACGTTTCACGAGCTCCCGACAACAGGAAAGCCGTGTGCTCGGTCTCTTCCACGGCTGTGAGCTTCTGACGGCCTCTGAGAGGGACTGGAAACATCCGCTGGGTGATTACCGGGATGGGGAGCTGCAGATACTTCATCACTTTTGAGTCTTATGCAGAATCCTCTGAGGCAGAGGTCCCTATGTTACGGGTGAAGAATCTCCAGTCTGGTGAGAACAACTCCACTGCCCCGGCCAGAATTTTTGTTCACTCTCTGGGCCTGCGGCAGAAAGTTGAACTTGCACCTTTGGGGCTGTGAGGCTGAACCCAGCCCCATCACCCAAGGATCTTGTTTTTCCCTTTCTCCTTTCTCCTCCAGGCAGTGGCTGGAGCATGGGACTGAGGAGCAGAGGGCAAGCAAAGAGAAGGGGTTTGTCACCGCACAGGTTGGCATGGTTCCTCCTGCTGAGTTTGCAAGAAAAACGGAGAACTGCGTGGCACGGTGACGGTGCACGACTGAAGATTTGAGTTCGGGGCTTTCTTTATGAGACAAATTCCTGTTCCCTTAACCTCAGCATGGAAGGCTCTTGATGGCAATCGTTAAGGCCACCTTGCACGCGTCCAAGCAAATCTCTGTGCCGCAGACGCTACCTAACGACAGGTCCTGCGTATATTCCTGTCACAGACGTATTTGTATTCCAATTCATTAAGATGAGCAGCATCAGAATAAAATGAGAAGAAATCCACTGGAAGAAGGACGACTTGTTTTAAGCCAATTGGGTGACAATGCTGGATATTTTTAAAAGAAATATTGACTTAAAAAGTTGGAATTTGGTAAGTTCTTAAAATCCATGATGCCTGTCCCTTGTGTCTAAAATTCAATACATTGCATGTGATCTTTTGTTGAAAGAATTATTAGAGAAAATGAATTTGTAATAGAGGCAATTGGTTATAAATAAAATAGTCAATGAGACTTTATCAATTCAGAACTTCAGCCCAAAGATGGAGTGACATGGAAATACGAGAATGTATTTAATTCTTTGAAGAGGAAAGAGCTTCGTGTCTAAGTGTGTCAACAGAACCACTTTTATTTTAAAAATTTGTGCTAATTGACATTTATCTGTATATATCATTTAAAAAGCCCCAAGATGCATTTTGCATTTAGTTATCAGTTATTGTTTAGATTTAGAATTTACAAAATAGCGTGAAAGACTATATCAAGTTTTAAAGAATTCACACTTGCTTCTCTTTCAGCTAATCTGAGCAATGTGTCCTTGTCGAGAGAATGCGTTCTGATGACACACTGTAATTAAAAATGACACGAGCATGCACCCAGCATCTACCCTGGGGCCACACACTGTGCTGGGCTCTGGGAATGCCACGGTGGCCAAGGGAGGCCCCTGCCCTGGAGGAGCCGGTTGCAGGGAAGGCAGCTAATCCTTAGACTGACCAGCTCTGAAACGGCCGGAATGCTCTGTGCAGCAATCCAGAAGCCTCCAGAAGATACCAGGAGCTCCGCTTTCTTCCAAGGAAAACGGCTCCAAGAAATTCTTGGCGGCCTGCGTTCAATGTCTAGTTCGCAGGCATGAGCGTTTTCCTGGTGCTTCAGCCAAAGCTGGTAGAGCCAGAGTCGGTGCTGGAGCAGGAAGCAACACCACATGGCAGGTTCCTGCGGCGCTTTGCAGCGATCCAAGCCTCTCTTTGGGGTAGGCTGTGGGGGTGGATATGATTAATATATAGTTAGGTGGAGGAGTAAGACCATTTGAAGTTAAAATTTGTGCCCATCTTCTGGCTCTGACCCTTCCTGGCTACAACGCATGGCTAAAGTAGCATATAGCATTTGTAAACGTCCTCCAAAGAACCTGTGCTTTTGGGCAAATTAATTTCTGAGTCCTCATTTTCTCTTCTGTACAACTAGTGATGGTTATACTTGCCTCACAAAATTGCTGAGGGCTTCGATAATGTATAAGAACAGTGAGTTTCACGGTGCCTGGCTCGTGGAGAGTGCTGGGTAAAGGATGTCCTGCTAATGTATGATTGTTCACAGGGCTGAGAGCAGGCAGGCACCTGAGCTCAGGTGACGCATGGCAACGCTGCTCTGCTCACGCCCTGGTCTGCACTGAGCTGCAGGCACGTCTCGGCCTTGGAAGTGAGAACATTCAGAATGACCGAGGAGCTGATGAGGACCTAAGAATATTTTCCATCTTAACGCAGGCTTCTGTGAAACCTTGCAGCAAAACTCTAGTACCTAATGATGTTTTTACACCAGAAAGGAGCACACAGATTAGTTTTAAACAACTAAAATCATGTCAAATGGCCAGAAAATGTAATAAAAAATTTATCATTGAAAAGCATGACTGAGAAATCTTAGAATAATAAAGGTACATTGTAAAATGAAGCTATAACTGTCATGAGTTTTTATGTACCAAATACTATAAAATATTATTAGCACTGGTATGCATAAAATATACAACAATAGCACCCAATATACATAAAATGTAAACTCTAAGAAATACAAGAAAAGAGTGGGCAGAAATACAATAGCAACAGGCTTTAAACAGCTTCTAAGAGCCTGTCGCAGATCTAGAAGGAAAAAAATAACATGTGATATTGATACTCTTAAAAACACAATTAATACAATTACCTAATAGATACATCAGACTTTATCCCATTCTACCTAAATGTGAATACATCTGTGTTTTCAGTGCCTTGGCACACCTTTAACCAGCATTGACTGTATCTTAGGCTACAAATAAAAACTCAATAAATTTCCTCTAAAATGTAGAACAAATGCAGACCCTCTGACATAATGCAGTATATTTGTAATTTTAACAAATGCTAAAGTAAAAACACTCTAGGAAATAATAATAAATAATTAAAAATAATAAAAATTTCAGAAAAATCTCTCAACTTTCAGTACTAGCTGTGTCTTAGTCAGTTTGAGCTGCTGTGAAAGAATACCACAGACCGGGTGGCTTAAACAGCGGAAGTTCATTTCACACAGTCCTGGAGGCTGGAATTCTGAGGACCGGGTGCCATCATGGTTAGGTTCTGGTGAGGACGTTCTTCCTGGTTCCCAGACGGTTGTGTTCTTGCTGTGTCCTCACCGGGGGCAGAGTAGGTAGAGGGGAAGTAAGCTCTCTCCTGTCTTTCCATTAGGGCACTAATATTCTTACGGGTTCTGCCCTTTTGACCTAATCACCCCCCATCTCCTAACACTGTCATATCGGGGGTTAGAATTTCAACGTGTGAATTTCAGGGGGACACAGACATTCAATTCATAGCATGCAAAGAAGTAAAGTGGTCATATGAATCCCTGCAGATAACAATTTTAAAAAACTGGATAAAATAAAATAACCAACTCTTTAAAGACTCTGGAAAGCATCCAAAACCAAATAGAAGCTAGAGGACTTTAATTTCAAAACGCCGCAAATGGAAGTGGTAAAAAACTGTCAGCGTCGGGCACAAGAACACTGACCAATCTCAAGAATGTGGCTATTAGGGTGCTGGATGAATCATGGCCTTCTTGCCAGAGGTCAGAGTTCAGAGCTGGGAAAACAGCTAAAAATTGAAAGTGGAAATTACGGCTGTGCAAGAACCTCAAAAAGCGTAAGACCCAAAGTCAGGGAATAAACTCTCAAACTCTACTGGCAGCTAAACACACAGATGTAAGGGACACCCCAAGTGGCCCCATGAGAAAACAACAAGAAGAGAGAGAGAAATGGGCCCATGAAAGGTGATCTCCGTGTAAACTTATCAGGGATTTTGATGCTCTTTATAAGTGCATGTGTTCCCTCCAACCATGAGCCCAGTAAGTGACAGAAAGCTGTGGCTGAGTGGGCTTGAAATGTCAGAGTGCAGAGCCCAAATCCACACAGCAACTGAAAATTGGAGGAGAATCTCTCAGAGCAAAGATAACACAGAGAGGTTGGACCTCATCTCTGCCCAGATCGTCGGCTGACAACCAAATTTCACAAGCACAGGGGAGACCTTAGGGGAGATCTACAAAAGGAACAGAGGAAGCATCAGAGTAGACATCAGCAACTGCTTACTGTGGGGAGATAGAATTTGCAGTGTGAATCCAGACTAACGCCTAATAATCCTCAGAGAAATATGACAGAATCCAGAGTTCTTATCACAATAGTTTACATTGTTTAGTTTTTAACCAAAAATCTCTAGACATTCAAACAAACAGGAAAGTACGATCCCTACTTAGGAAGAAAAGAAGTCAACAGATATTGACTTCAAGTAGAACCATTTGTTGGATTTAGCAGACACATACTTCATAGCAGCTATGACATATACGTTCGAAGAATTAAAAATACATTTAAATAATTGGAGAAAATATGCTAGCAACAAATGGATAGATAAACTCAACAGAGAAATGCAAATAATAAAAAATCTTGGAGCAAACAGTTTGATACTGAAATAAACACCTCCTAGTTGGGTGCAACAGCACTGTGTAAATAGCAAAAGAGTCAGTGAACTTGATAATGCATCAATAAAAATTGATAAAAATGCTGAAGAATAATGAACAGAACTTCAGAGACCTGTGGACAATATGAAGTGGGACAACATGTGTGTTGGACTCTCAGGAAAGGAAAGAGAGAAAGGAGCAAAAAAAAAAAAAAGGATCTATTTGAAGAAATAATGGTCGAAATTTGATAGAAAACATTATTTTACAGACTCAAGGGTCTCAATAAACCCCATGCAGTATAAACTCACAAAAGATTGCTCTTAACCATATCGTTGTCGAACTGGTGAAAGCCAAAGAGATGGGAACAGTTTTGAAAGCATCAAGCAACAGAAACACATCACATGCAGAGGGACAATGGCAAGATTGTCTCACTTCTCTCTCACAACCATGGCAACTAGAAAGCATCAAAACACATATTCAAATTGCTGAATAAAACAAAGCCAACAAAGACACCACGAGAGGATCTATCAATTAAGAATTTGATATCCAGCGGAGTTATCCTTCAAAAATGACGACAAGATAAAAACATGTTCACATAAACAAAAACTGAGAGAAGCCGTCACCAGAGACACGCACGACAGAAACGCTAAAGCCGGCTCTTCAGGCTGGAGGGAGGCAGCGCGGATGACTCAGAGTTGCTGGTGGAGTGAAGAGTACTGGAAATGTCAAATATGTGGGTGCACACGAAATATTATTTGTGTGCATGACTTCCCTTAATTTTCTTAAAAGATGTATAACTTTGTAAAGCGAGTGTGGTGGCACTGTATGAATGGCTTTATATTATCTATAGATGAAATCTGTAAGATGACAGTATCACAAAGAACGTGTGTGGGAAGGAGAAATACACGGTTTCGAGTTTCCTATATCTTACCTGCAATCATTCAATATTAATTCTAAGTAGTGTGATGCAAGTTTAAGATGCATATGGCAATCTTTAGAGAAACCGCTAAGAAACAATGCAAAGAGCTAGCTACAAAACCACTGGAACAGTTACAGTGGAATGTTAAAATATAACACATATGGCAGAGAACAGAGAAGAAACGAAATATAAATAGATATTCAGACAAGATCATAGGAGACAAAAAAGAAAAAAACAGACGAGATGAATTTTAAAATTATCAAAGAGTAAACTTAAATAAAACCATATCAATAATTAAAAGCAAATGAACTGAACATTCTTGTCAAAAGACTGAAAAAATTCAAGAATCAATTATATATTATTATATTTACCTTAAATATATAAACAGACTGAAAGTTACAGACTTTGAACAGGTGTGGATGCATTAATATCATACAAAATAGACCTCAAGGCCAGGAATATTACTACAGAAAGGAACATTTTGTACATTAAGACAATGTAACTTTACTTTTGTTTTGTCACACAAAACCATTTTTTGTGCATGAGATCAAATTTATCAATCTTTTTCCTTATTTTTTCTGGATTTTGAGTTTTGTCCACTATCATATTAAAGACAAGTTCATGTGTGTTTTCTTCTAGTACTTGGAAGGTTTCATTTTTTTACATGTACATCTCTGATCTATTTTCACTAGAATAGTCATTAGAAATTTTTGCCTCAAAATATATAAAAGGTCTTGACTCAGTATAACCAAATCAAACTGACATTTGATAGTTAAGAATGACTGTATGTTCACTTGCATTTCCTTGCGTGTTTAATTGGTAAATAATCAGCATAAAATTTTTGATATGAAAGCAAACTTCCCCAAATATGTTCTCTTTTCACGATCAAAGGAGGGGGAAATTTCACAACTGTGAAACAGCTCAGGCTCCTCACACCTTCCCAGTAGGTTACTTTAAAGTCAGCAGGAAGCTGCTAGGACAACGTTTGAGAGCGGATCATTTCTGGAAAAGACAGAGCCGTGATTTCGGTTTCCCAGCATGGTGAAGGTCATCGTGTTCCTCTCTGTTATTAGTGACTCTCAGAGAGTCTCCCATAACTGTCCAGCCAGGGTGATGTGTGGCTGTCCGCTGCAGAGCTCAGCCCCGACGCGTGAAGCAGGGCGAGAGCGCACGGTGGTGGGGAGACGCGGAACGCCAGCAGGGGGAAGGAGCCGCACGCTCAACGCCAAGGGGTTTCCGTGTCTGGCGTTTCATAACTGTAATTTATTAATGGCATTAGTGATATCCTGGTTACGTTTCTCATTTTATAGAAACTAGAGCAGTCATTATTTTTGTCTTTTCAGAGAACACTCTTTTCAGGATTAGAATACAAACATCCATGCAACACACACACGTTCGTTATCTGTCTTCTGTCTTTTCTGGCTCTTAAACCAAGACTTACTGCTATGCTGTTTCTTTTGAAAACAAAATTGATTTGGATATCCATAGTTATTATCAAATAATATGTGTAAAGATTAGGTATAAATATATATGCATAAATCACAGCTTCTATGATTTGCAAGTGTTGGAATATGCGAGAATCTTGCAATCAAAGGCATTAATTCAATAGTCTTAATAGGTTACAAGCCTCAAGCTTGGGGGGAGAGCGAGGTTCTTGAGATATCCTCCAGTTACACAGAGCTCCAGCACACCTGCAAATGGGTGTGTACTTTCGTAATTAAACTGGAACCTGCTTTTAGTTCATCTTTGGGGGGATGGGCCTCCCATGGCAAATGGTGGCAAGGCCCCTTCTGGCTTCGGTCAGAGAGCTGGTTTGGCTTCTTTGTGGCTACCTGGTCACCGACAACCCACTCAGACTCTCAGCCTCAACTTCTCCAGATGGGAAACCATGCGTTAAATAACAAGCGTCTCTCAGCGGTTGTTTGTGGGGTTTTGATGGATAATTTATGTGTAATAGGCAAATTGGTTTTGCGGTTGTGGGAGGACTCGAGCCAGACTATCTGGGTTCACATCTCAGCTCTATACTTAGTTGCTGTGTCACTTTGGGCACATTACTCAACCCTCTCTGTGCCTCAGTTTCCTCACCTGTAAAGTAAAGGTGATAATACCTTCTACTTCCTAGTGTGTGAGGGTTATATGAACTAAATTGTGTAGATCAGTTAGAATAAAGTTGGTATACAGTAAATTAGCTATGATTATTACAAATGAAAGGATGTTTAGAGGTAGGTATTGCAGAATAAATAAGTAAACATGCATTGTGTCCCTAACAGGTGCCAGGATTTTCCAGACACTTTGAGTGTAGTTCCTCATTCGGTCCTCACAGAAACCCTGTGAAGTCGTGTGCCTTTTACCATGGCAGAAAGAGAAACCCGGGAAGCTCATGACCTAAACAATTTCCCCAAAGTCACTCTGAAGCCAACACTCACTCCTTCCCCCCCACCATGCTTTTGTTCACAAGCCAGTGGGCACAGTCATTGCCAAGGGACTCCCTCCCATCTAGGCCAGCCCCTCGTGGCACCAGAAGCTTCCACTCCTCTGCTGGTTTGCCCTGAGGATCAAGTCCTAACTCCCCCAAGGACTGGGACCTGCTCGGCCTTCCGGCCACACCCGCACTGACCTCTGCCCCTCGCTGGAACGTGCCCACCTCGCTCTTGCCTCCAGGAAAGTGGAATATGTGTGTTCCCACTGCCTGGAATACGCATGTTCTTGTTCAGTTTTTTTATTTGAACAAAATTATAAGTCACGAACACAGGCAAAATTCTTGGAAAATAATCTCAAGGACTTAACATTTATTTTGTTAGTGGGCTGTGCAGAAAATTGTCTTTCTTTGTAAGAGAAAATAGACAAGGAGACTGAATTTTTATTACTCAGAGAACTGGACCCAGAAACCTGTTTACCTAATCAGGTTGAAGCAGGACTTAACTAAGAATAAACCTGGTCTGTTCTTTGTTCTTTATCCTTAATTAGAGATGCTCTTCTGTGGTCCTGGACATGCAAGGTACGGAAGCAATGGCTCCTGCAATGTCAGATTATTTTACGACAGAGCCTATTCTAATTTCTCAGGAGTAGCACCTTTCAAGAAAAGGCTTATGTTAACTCTAAAGTTGATGAAACATGTTTTATAAAAATAATATGTAGTCATAAAAAATGTTTATTGTAGGATAACAGGATGTATAGTAGCAGTTCATGAAAGATTCCTGATCGGATTCAGGTATAAGTCAGCTCACTAGGCTTTTCTCCCTTTCTTCTATTTATTTGTTCCTCTGAAAATGTGGCTGTGTCGTGGGAACTTGCAGGAGAGGAGAAAATGCAATCTTCCCCCAGCTGTGAGTGTAGCTGCACACCGCATAACGGTATTTCTGTCAACAACAGACTGGGGGGCTGATAAGATTATAATGGAACTAGCCTAGTGACGTCATAGCCATGGTGATGTCATGGCAACGCACTGTTCATGTGCTGTGTGATTCTGGGGTCAACGCACCTGCTGCACGCCCGGTCATATAGAAGTCTATCACATACAGTTACATACAGTACATACATACTTGATAATGACAATAAACAGCTCTGTTGCTGGTTTGTGTATTGACTATACTACGCTTTCCATTGTTGCTTTGGAGTGTAGTCCTTCTACTTATTAAAAAAAATCAATCATAAAGCAGTTTCGGAGGTGAATGCAGTGATCTTTGTTTTAGAAACCAGCCTTGGCCACAGTCCGGATCACAGGATGGGAAGAGGCGTGGTGGGTGGGGCAGAGAACCCACCTAATTTCAGTTTGTATTTTGCTCATCTTGGTGAACTCAGCTGCTTGTCCAGGCGTCTGTGCCTGCAGCTGGGGCAACGGTGGGCTGAGTCCCCCTCTCTCCCGCCGATCCCTGCCAACACGGCCGCGCCGGGAATGCTGGAGTGCGTCATTAACCAGGCCCAGGCTGCGGCGCCCTGCGCTGTCGGGTGGTAATGACTCACATTCACTGCTGAGTGATAGGAATGACTCGAGTGAAACTAATGACAATATTTTTCTCTCAAACAAGAAACTTTGTGCCAAACTGGTTGTTGATGATGCTTGAAAGATAGCAAGAGGTCATTAAAAACCTTCTCCCAATTTTGTGTTCCTATTATATAAAACTTCTAAAGAATCAGTTCAGAGTGAATAAAATACTGCGGACTTCTAGACCTTACTTAAGTCAGTCACACTTTGGTTGATGAAATGTGCAGAAACGTGTGTATGACTTAGCTGAACCTTGCCTGATGCTTTTCACAAATGTGTTCCCTCCAACATTATGGGATGGCCAGTATGACGGTGACCTGGGGCACTGGCGGAGGACAAACTCAATGCTATTCTTCATTCACACTCAGGGTGGGGGAAGACAAGGATCATTTTTTGTGACCTTCCTGGGAAAACAAAGACCCTAAATTGAGAAGCAAATTCATTGGCTGATTGAACAACCAGATGAAGTGGGACGTGTTGTAATTTTACCCCGTGGCCCCGATTTGCGGTGGGCCTGGGCCCTTGCAGGGAAGCTCTGTTTTCAGTTCCACTGAAGGACGAAATGCTTCTATCTGAAAACCACAGAGATTTTAAAGCAGGGAGGCCGTGGTGCACGGAACCCTCAGCTGGGGAGAGAAATGAAAGAGAGACTCGAACACAAGCTTTTTGGAGGCTTGTTTGAGGGAAGAAAGTTGGGTTGGAGGGAAAAGAAGACAACTTCACTCCGCACCGCCGCCCCCCAAGTCCGTCCACCTCCTGCACAGGGTGTCACCATCACACTGGTCATCTGGGTACATGTGACCACTGTTTGGATGAACAAAATGGTTAGGAATGTTGGTTTTCAGCCAATGTGGCTGAGTAGAGCTATCCTAAATGTTTCATATAAATTCAGTTTAAAAGAGGTTTTTGTAGTTGTAGATTTATTATTTCTGCTGTTTATCAACCTATCTGTAAGTAAAAGCTAAAGATGTTTTTCAGAGACATGACATCATAAAAAATTGTTTTGAAAAATATTTTCATTTTTATTACATTTTTATCCCTTCCAATTTCAAGAGAACAATAAAACTTGATCGTGTATGTAATCTGATCAGATTTTTCACTGTAAACTTGTAGAAGGTTTAAGTTCAATGTTATGATTATTGTAGTAAAATATCTGAAGCCAGCAGGGTGCATTTAGGAAAGGAATTCTGCCTATCAAGTATCAACCAAGGAAACCGTGTCGTGCCATCAGCTCTGAATTACTGTGCTGCAGCTGATATTCGATGCTTAGGGTTGACTCAAGTTTGGTCGCGACGATACCACCTACGGCCCAAGCTGTGAGATGTATCACCTTCAAAAAGAGGCAGAGGAGGATTTCCCTAGTGTCTGACTGATGGCTCATCACTCAAATAAAATTTTGAGTGTCAGAGCCTATGGGCAGAATAAATACACCTGTGAAAATCGCGCAGACCCAGTCGAGCTGGAGAAAAATTACACTGTTAATGACAGTGATCAGAGACTGTCTTCTCCAGGGAGGCTGCCAAGTTGCTTGTAACAGGCTTCTCGGCGGCACCCACTAGGGTGGGTTTGGCAGTGACAGAGACAGAGAGATGAGTCAGACACATCTTAGTTAAAAGAAACGGAGGTGGTAGGTAAGATAAGCACAAAATAAACCCTCATAGAATGTCTTTTGGATGCCAGGGACGATGCTACATGCTGGTGTTGCAGAGAAGGGGAAGTTCTGGGCTCTTTTCACAAGAAGCTGCAGAAACAGACACGTAAACAATTAAGTCTCAATACGGTGGGACAGGCACACCGGAGGCATGCACCGAAGGGAGTCGCAGGGAAGTGGGTGATCGTGTCCCATTGGTGGGGAAAAGGTTTATGTCAGAGGGGGCCCAGAGGAAGTGATGGCCGTGATAGGTGATAGCTGAGAGACAAGAACAAAATGCAAGGACATTGCCTTCATATGACCTTGGGAATATCCACTATCTTCGTGCACTTCATATGTGACAGGTGTGCTCTTCACCCACACTCATGTGTCTCAAACTTGAGGTTCTCTTGGCAGGGACCAAGAGGAGGAGTAAGCCCAGAAAAAATTGAATTTCAGATAAATAACATCTTTTTTAGTAGAAGCATGTCCCAAGTATCAAATAGAAATTCAAACTTAACTGGAGTCCCATATTTGAACTGGCAACCCTAACCCCAATCCAAGATCAAGTTAAAAAATTGTTCTTAATTTTAAGTTTATAAGTTTATCTATTCTAATTTTTTATGTGTATTTAAACATAAATGTACTTTTAAAAATTTACATTTTCATCCTAATCTTTAAAAATTCAAATTTCCAGAAATTTTTTTCTTTAAAAAGTGAAATTGGTAAACACCAATATTTTTGATTATCACAATAAAAAGTTGAACACTTTAAAAAAGTTAATGATCACAGTAGACATTTCCCTGGGACGATTTCCTGAGTGGTTAATATGGATTCTTCTGCCAGCATTAATGGGATTTTGACCTGATTTCCAGCTCTTTCTGATATCAAGACTTGTAATTAAACCCCTTCACACTTCAGTGCTACGCTGCTCTACGGACCTGATGGAACCGCTGCAGTAGTCACCCCACTGCGGCTAAGTGTGTGCTGTTACAAGTCACTAAGTCTCCCCGCATCCCTGCTACCACTCAGCCCACATGTGAGCCTCTGCTTAACTTTCCAGGATTCACCAGTGGGAGTTACCTCACAGTGAAGTCCTGCCTGGGCCACACGCTACCGTGCAGATGGATAGAGCCCCCTTTCTCCAGTTGTATTGCCTTCATCGATTGACCTATTGACGTTTCTCGACTCACCTGTACACTGTTTTTGTCCAGTCCCAAGTACATACTAGGCACTCAGTCAATGTTTCCTGGAAGAATAGATGCACGGGCCCGCTCATAATTGTGGTAAACTTTATTCAAGCTCCTCAAATATAAGATCAATTCACTCAAAAAGTAATTAATCTTCCTGTGTTTTTCCCCTCTCAACTCTTTGAAAAATAATGTGACTCCCACTTAATTAACCAGAAGCAGCTGTTTGTTGTTTCATGAGGCATGTCTGATTTAATTTCAAAACACATTAGTGGAGAGTTTGTTTACCTTTCCATTCTCTTCCTCCATGAACACTCAAGTTTCCTTCATGTTGGGTCTTCTACATTTAAATCATATAATTTACTAAAACAAGGAAGACATGCAAAATAAGACAAATGTTTAAAGATGCATGGGATTCTGTGTATTTTTCCCAAGTTTTAGTATTGGTTAATAGAATACTTGGCTGTTTACTTAGGGCATTTATATTGAGGATGTGGTAAGAGTGTTGGATGGGCAAAAGTGACACTAGAAACCAGCCAGGTAACCTCGAGACCAGGATAAAAACACAAGTCAGTGAAAAGTCCAGATCCTTCCATTTTATAATAGCAAACATTGTTTCCTTGCAATGAAATCCCATTTTCAACCAAACATTTCGATTTTCGCATGGGTTCTTGGTGTGGAATCTAATATGTGTTGCTAGCTGTGAGCCACTAGCTTGTCAGCAAAAAGTGACTAAGGTGGGATACATGTCCTCAAGAAAAAAAAGGCCACATATATTTTAATAGAAGAGAAAATAATATATGAATAGTCATACCTTAGGGTATTAAATGTCAGAGAAAGTGTGTGTGTGTGCGTGTGTAAACTCGAAGAAGGAATTAATTCATTTTGCCTAGGAATTAAGGAAAACTGGACAAGCTGCTCCTTAGGGATTATGAGGGATTTGGGGGGACGTGGGGAGAGAGATGAGACAACGGTGGGCAAGGCCACTGGCCCTGGCATGGTTGGCGAGGCCTGGGAGGGGTCACGGAGGTGAGAATGGAATCAAGTGCAGTTTGGGGCCAGACGGTAAAGGACCTTGTGTGCATGATAAGGAATTTGGACTTTGTCTTACACTCATAATTTTAAGCATTCTAAAGGAATGTTTTAAGATATTAAGAATTGTAGTAATGTAGGCAAAGGATTGGAGGCCATAAAGTCAGGAATCATTGGAACATCCCACACAGGGGTGATAAGGTCCTAAACTGAGGATGTGGCCTTGGGGCTGGAGAGGAAGAGTCTTAGTCAAGTGTTAAGAAGAAGCAAGTGATGAAATAGAGGGAGTTAGCAGAGGAGGTGGGCAGTGGAGGACCATGATGAATATAAGACTAGCACTCAGCTTGGTGGGGGAAGACACTGAATTCTAGGTGGAAATGGCAGGCGTGGGGGCCTGAGAGGACACCCTCTGTCGGCCGGAGATACGTGTCTGTGATTGAGGAGAAAAGGCAAGGCTGGACATGAAGAGCTGGGAGTCATTTGTGTGAGCTCAACAAGGGCAGGGGTTTTGTGTCTCGTGTTCACCAGACATGGCCTGATGTATAGTAGACATCCAGGAAATACTGGAAAAGAAAAGGATGGGACTTCTGGTTTCAGCCCTGACACATAAAGAGCTTAAAGGTTTTCACTGCCGTCCCTGAAACAAGAAAAAGCAGCATTCCTGTTTTGGAAGCTTCCTTAATGTTTCTTTGCCTTTTGCAAAGATATCTGTTTAATTTGCACAGAATGCTAGAACCACAACACTCAGGAACGGGATCTATTGTTAGTTATACTAACAATATTGGAATACAGAGATACCTGCTACCTTTTCCATGGTACTGTACAATGACAGAAGGGCAGACTGAGTTGAGAGATCTGGAATCTTCGCACGGCTGTGCCCCTAACTGATAGTCCCACTTTGAACAAATTACTTGACCTTAACGTAAGTTTTCATTTATGTTATCATGGCTGGAAACAGGTTTAATTCCACTTACGACCTCTGATAGACAGCTAACGGCTTCCCGAAGGACAATGATGAGAAAGATCTTGAAGATGAGTCAGGACAGAGCCGGTAACAGGCCGGTGATTGATTACTAATGTCTGCCACAGGAGAAACACCTGCCACGTGCTTACCGTCCTGGCAGTAATGACCTCCAAGGGCCCTTTTGGCTCTAAAACGCTTGAATTTTTACATTTCTTTAAATCAATACAACTTCAATCATAGGTTTTAGTTAGAAATAATTATTTGAAGATAATCAGCATAGATGTTAGTTTTTAGGTGGGGCTTTGTTGTCTCTGCCCCACTGCTGGACACCGGGATTTAGAACCGAATAAAAAGCCTGTCGCTGCCCTCACCTGGCCCCTTGCAGTGGTCCCCAAAACGTTTAGGAACAATTGTCACTTCTTGGGTAACTCCCCACTGTACTCTTCCACACCTTCGCTTCCTGACACTCTCTCCCTGTTCACTTAGCTTCTCCCTCAGACGGGACCGTCTCCATCCTCCCTGGAGCGGCCACCTTCCCTCTAGCAGCGAAGCAGGAGGTGGCCTTCTCCCCCCAGCCCCTTCCTTGCGTTCTGAGCAGCCTCCTGCTCTCTCAGGGACCTTCTCCGTCCACTACTCCCTGACTGGTCTCTGCTTTCCACTTTCCCTCCCCGTCGGCCCTTTATCCTCTGCATTTAAACACGCTCTAAACACCAGGCAAAATTAACACCAGTTTTGACCTCCTCCTCCTCCTCCTTCCTCTGTGGGCTCAGTACTTGAAACACTTGTCCACGTCCTCCTGTCCCACGCCACGGCCTCTCCCCCAGGTCCCTTAACACTGTCTGGTTCCCGCCTCCACAGGAAACTCTTGTCTCTGAGATGACCAGTTCTGCTGCGGACAGGTGGAGTTGGAGGTGCTTGGAGGACATCCACGTGGACACGGCTGGAGTTCAGGAGTGAGGTCGAGCTTGGAAGCAGGAGGCGAGTTGCAGCAACAGCGGGCACCAGCGTGGGCCTTGCGGAGAGACCCTGGGGCAACACGTGAAACAGGTGTGACGGCTTCCATGCACAACCGGCCTTCAGGGACAGGACGGGGCAGGGACTGAGGTGCTCGTCTTTGCTGATAGAGTTTATCGCTCCCTTTTCTTTCTTCTCCACCTGTCTTGCTCACGTGTTGCCTGCTCTCTTCATTTTTCGAAGAACCAGCACTTGGCTTCGTTGATTATTGTTTTCTGTTTCATTAGTCTGCTCTTCCTGTTACGATTTCCTTCCTTTTCGCTTCTTTAAAATCATTCTTTTCTATTTTCTTTTATTGAAAACACGACAATTATTATCATATTCTTTTTCCTAAATAAATTTATTGAATTAATGTAATGTTCAATACTTACTTCTAACAACCATTTCAGAAGCACTTTCATAATTGTTCATTTCTATTCTGTCTTTAAACCGTGATGACATTTTTAAGAATTTAATTTATGAATTTTAAGAATTTAAGTTAGTATCCAGATACTTTTAATATTCTTTTATTGTTGGTTTCTGATTTAATTGCATTGTGATCAGAACATTATCTGTGTAGCAGGTTTTTTGATCATTGTTGAGGTTTCCCTTTGTGACCTAGTCTGGTTAATTTATAAAATGAAACATTTTATTTTACTTGTAAAGAACGTATATTATTAATATATTTGGTATAAGATTTTATATCTATGATATCAATTTTAGTAATTTTGACTTTCAAATCTATAATCTTATTAATCTTTGTTTTTTGGTCTGCTTGATCTACTAGATAAAAGTGGGTTCGAATTGCCTACTCTGTGTATTTGTTAAATTTGTTCATTTCTGTCAGTTTTTCTTTATTTCTTTTGAGTCTATATTGCTGTTTGCATATATTCCTATATCTTCTTTATGGTCAATTATTTTTATTATTATGTTGGTTTCTTCTTTATCTATATTAGTATTTTTGACTTAAAATCTATTTTTTAAATTAACCTTGCTATAGCTTTCTTTTGATTTGTTCTTCATCTCTGCTTTCAGTTTTCTTTGAGGTCTTATTCTAGGTCTATTTCTTATCAGCAACAGAGAGCTCGATAAAAAATATGTAAATGCAATCCTGTCCATTTATTAGTGGAGTTTAACCGTTTACATTTGTTACGACTAGATATGCATTTGGACTTCTTTCTCCCATCTTATTCTGTGCTTGCAATGAAATATTCCTTCCTATTCTCCATTTCTGTTACCCGGTAGGTCAGGGGTCAGCGATTTTTTTCCTGAAAAGGCAGATGGTGAACACGTAAGGTTCTGTGGACCCAGGGGCAAAAGCAAGAGTATTTGTGATACTTACATGGCAACAAAGAAAACACGCTTCCACAAAAATTTCCTGATGACATTCAAGTCATAATATATAACAGAGCAAAGCTGACAGCAAAAAGCTAATAGTCCTATGCAAGTTTGTTTTTTCTGGACACTTTCTGGGCACATTCTTTGCTATAATCAAACATGATTTAATTAACTCATCATTGGTGAATGGCTTTCCCAAGAGGCTTGGAAACTTACTCTGGTTGCAGCCTCATTTTCGTTTTCTTGCTTTGGTAAAGAAGTTTGCTGTGGTGAGAGAGCCCGTTTTAAATTTTCTAGTTTTCTTCACCGTGGCTGCCACGAGGAGGCAACATCGTGATAGGTACTTAGTCTGGTAACGCTGATGTATCGTGTGCTCTTTTAGCACGTGCATGACATTATTGTATGATAAACACAACCTTTCACCATCTGATCCGGTAACAAAATAATCCATATCTACTGTGCCTTAAAATTGCAACATTTGAAGTTCATTTCTTTCTTCTTCTTTTGTTTCGATATAACTGGTACCAGGAAATAAAAGTCGTGGTCCATCAACACATGTGGCCCTGGAGACACTGTGCTGTAGCCATGTCATCGTGCCATAGTGACACAGTCCTATTCCATTCAGGATTTGCAGGCTGTGTGGCGAGGAGAGAGCCATGTTGGTCTCTAATGTGACTGCCCAACTCTGTCCATGTAGCTCTGAAGCCACCAAGGATGGCACATAAGCAAACTGACATGCTGTGTTCCAGTAAAACTATTTTTATGGGCGCTGAAATCTCCATTTCATAAAAGTCTCACGTCGAAAATATTTTTCGTTTGAGTTTTTTTTCCAGCCATTAAGCAATGTAAAAATCACTTACTCATGGGCCACACAAAGACAGGTGGTGAGCCAGATACGATAAATAATTCTGAATCTCCTGCTGCACGGTTTGTGTTCTCTCCCATCTGGAAGCTGGACATTGTATTCACTTAATGATCTCCCTTAATTTTTAAAATCGTATCTACTAAGTTATATTTTTAATAATGAAGAACAAAGTCAGTCATGTTTCTATTTTTCAAACTATACCTACTAAATTATATCTGCTCGTAATAAAGTCCAAAGTGAGTCACGTTTTTATCCCGTATCTGATCTTTCGTGGGAGTAGGGTGCGGCATTACGTCCTCTGGAGCAGGGCTCAAGGAACAAGAATGCAGCCTTTCCTGGACATCTCTGTTTATTACATAGGAAGGAGGTGCAGACACTTTGAAGTCACACAGATGTGGCTTTAAAGTTTGGCCTCTCTCCCTGCTGCTTTGAGCAAGTCACCTAAGGCCTCTGAGCCATAGTTTTCTCATTTGTAAAGTTAAGCTAAAAATACCTACATTAACTATCAGCTTTTAGTAGAAATCACTTATATAAACTTCTGCTCTTGGTAAGCACTCAATAAAAGGTCCTCATCACCCTAACTTTACACAAGCCAGTCTGGTTCATTTTAGAAGGGCTCGTTTCAGTTGTATGGGTCTGCGTTCCCAAATACAAAACTCCACTCTAAACTTTTGCTTTCTCTTGGAGATTTTACTCAGTCTGTCATGTGAGAGCATTTATTTACAAAGCACTTGACGCCATCACCTCCCAGCCGAGCATCTCTGTTTCTCAAAGGCCACAGCGCCGTGTCTGGTTCTGGGAAAGGCTGGTTCTGGAGGACCATGAGCCGGACCTGACGTCTCAATAACCACCCAGCATCCTACACTCGGTTGTGCAGAAAGTCCTCTTCACTGTGGACGCCTCATTAGGCCGGCGAGGGAACTTTGATGGGCTACAGGAATGAGCCCGTGTGAAATTTGAGCTCGGGAGAGGGGTCCCTACTGACAGGTCAGAATGTGGAAACATCCATCTTGCTGGTGACTTGAAAATGTACGGCTTTTTCCTGTTATAAATCTCATTTTAATTTTGTTCCTGCAGGGAATGCACAGATATGGTTATGAGTATGAACAGACTTACATATTCAAAGCATGAAAATAAAGAACATATTCCTAGCAATGATGACAAAAATAATCTTGTCAGAAAAAAGGATTATTGTTGTAGATTTTTATATCTCTTATGTTTCTTATATTTCTTTCATGTATTATATATTCAAAGGGGGGCATTGTAGAAAAAATTAAAGCAATAGTGACTGACCCCCCCCCCAAAAATTAGAGGTACTACCTCTCTTAAGAATTGCATAACAAATGATTTCTTAAAAGTTTTTCCTACATCCCTCCTTGTAATTTTTTTCTTACGTTGCATTATTTAAAAAACATGCCACATCGCCTTCCATTTCCTATAATTAAAATATATGATGTGGTCTATTCTTTTTAGGAAAAAGTTAAAAATGAAGAAATGGAAGTGAGCGATGTAAATAAAGCAACGAGGCGAGCCTATTTCATTCAGAATTACAAGAAGAACATGAAAAATTAAGCTCCATGCTTTTCAGGAATGCTGAAACCGAAACCTTTCATTAGAGTATGAATTCTGCCCACTCCAGAAGTCCGCCTCCCCTCAACCCGACCTGCCCTCAGGCTTCTCCGAGTAAAGTGGTCTCCGCCCAGCAAAGCAGCTGGTCAAAGGGAGCAGAGTTATTCGGTTCAGGTGGGAAGCTAATGTGCCCCTTAGGCAGAGGCGAACCACCCATGCGTGCAAGACGGAGGCACAAGGACAAGTGATGGATTACTGGACCCGATTAGAGGCTGGGAGACAGACAGACACTTCTCCAAGGCAGCAGAAATTATTTCTCGCATGCACGTTGTCCACCTCTCCCTTCTTTTTTTTTTTTGAGACAGAGTCTTGCTGTGGTGCCCTGGCTAGAGTGAGTGCTGTGGGGTCTAGCTCACAGCAACCTCAAACTCCTGGGCTCAAGCGATCCTCCTGCCTCAGCCTCCCGAGTAGCTGGGATTACAGGCACATGCCACCATGCCCGGCTAAGTTTTTCTATATATTTTTAGTTGTCCAGCCAATTTCTTTCTATTTTTCAGTAGAGATGGT
Source organism: Avahi laniger (assembly GCA_963575035.1). NCBI lineage: Eukaryota > Metazoa > Chordata > Mammalia > Primates > Indriidae > Avahi > Avahi laniger. The sequence continues at coordinate 42,030 of CAUYSK010125893.1, forward strand.
ATCTCGCCCTTGCTCAGGCTGTTCTCGAACTCCGGAGCTCAAACGATCCTCCCGCCTCGGCCTCCCAGAGTGTTAGGATTACAGGCGTGAGCCCCTGCGCCCGGATGAGGATCTCATTTTTACATGTCAACAAAACTAGAGTGTAGACCCTCAGATGGATGTTCTGTCATAATCTTCATTTCATTTTATATTATGACTAAAAAAAGATAGAATCCAATGTAGATTTCTAAATTTTCCCTTTTATTTTTCTTGTATTATTACAATATTTTTATCCTGATATCACTGTGATTCAAGTTGCACTTCAATGATCTTTGATTCATTTAAAATATTTATTGAGCACTTAACAAATGACAAGTGCTGTCCTAGACAATGAAGACACAGCACAGCAGTAACAAAACAGACACACTTCCACCGCCACAGAATTTACAATTTGGCAGAAAAAGCAGCAAGACTACAGGGTGATGCAGGTTCTCAGTCAAAGAGGGTAAATATAGCCAGACATACAGCCTCAAGAATAAGAAAGGCCTCTTTCAGGAACCATTTTTCCAAACTAAGACCTGAATATAAGTACATTTTATCAGCAGAGAAAGGAGGAGATCAAGGTACAAAAGCAGCAGAGGGGCCGGGCGCGGTGGCTCACGCCTGTAATCCTAGCTCTCTGGGAAGCTGAGGCAGGCGGATTGTTTGAGCTCAGGAGTTCGAGACCAGCCTGAGCAAGAGCAAGACCCCGTCTCTACTAAAAATAAAAAGAAACCAATTGGACAACTAAAAATATATAGAAAAAATTAGCCGGGCATGGTGGCGCATGCCTGTAGTCCCAGCTACTCTGGAGGCTGAGGCAGGAAGATCTCTTGAGCCCAGGAGTTTGAGGTTGCTGTGAGCTAGGATGACGCCATGGCACTCTAGCCTGGGCAACACAGTGAGACTGTGTCTCAAAAAAAAAAAAAAAAGCAGCATAGGAATGAGTGAGACACATTTGAGGATCTGTAATAAGTAAGACATGGCTCAAATGGCAACTGAATGGTGGTTCCATGGAATAGACTTTCTCCTTGATTTCAATAGGCACCATTAGGTTCAAGGAATTGTTTAGAATTCCTGATCTACTCAGCAATATAAATTGATACATTATCATGAAAGTGACTGTAGATTTTACTACACTACATTCTAGAGAGGTTTTCCTTCCGTTTCATATGAAATGTGTTGCACGTGTCACACTTATCGAAATTCACTGCATAAGAATCGTAGCATGTTCACCTCTTACCTGCAATGAGTTCAGGAGGACACCACACATTCCAGATTCGGTTTCCTAGTCATAAGATTTTTTTATATCCTGAGGAAAAAAAGTATCCTATTACTTTGCCATAAATATAGAACTTTTTATAAGTGCTAGTGTGGTAGATGGCTATGTTCCTAAAATATGCAAAGTCACAGAATAAACATGGCATAAATTCCTGGGAAGCTCATTTTGCTCTATAGTAAGCAAATTAAAGTATTTTAAATTAAAATAAATGTAACTTCATTATAGAGTAGAATGTAAAATTTGTGTAAACTTTTAAAACATTAGCATTTGAAGGGAGTTTTATATTCTCTTCTCCTTTAATGGCTGCAAGTGGTATATTAATGAATACATTTGAAAACAGAAATTGTTCGTTTGAACTTGTCTCATTGCTATGGTAGTTGACTCTGACTACTCAGGACATCCTCTTCTACATGTGAAAATGCTGATTCATGTGAGGTTTCCATGATGCAGACCTGAATCTTCTTTAAAGCAGTTACTAAATTCAAACTGCTAATTCTTTTAAAAACAAATTATATATGATAAATTATTTTGGATCTATTTCAAGTTCTAGGCAAGTTCATATCAAGGAAAACTGATCACTGCAGAGGATTTTGTCTCCTGGCTGGTGCCATCATTTTGTCTTTCATAGGTTGCTCTAACAATTCTATAATGCTGGTAGATTGCAGTGAAGTGGAGCCCCCAGCCTGCCCACCCCCATACACCCAGTCAACAGCAGTGCTGACCTTGAGCATGGTGAGGTGGGGAGTGTGGTCGGGCCCACCTTGCTGCTGTTCTCCTCCACCTGCTAAGTCTCTGTGCACCTTGCAGGGGACTCCCCCCTTCTGCCCAGCACCACTGTCTAATTGGCTAGCAGCCCTGCATGCAGGACAGACTGGTGAGGAGAGCGCCCTGCCAGGGTGAGTGGGGGTTCAGGGCTTCCTCCTGCCTGTCCCCTGCTTTGGCACTTACCCAGCTCATACTGCCAGATGCTGCCAAACTTGTTCTCCACCACACAGGTCCAAGGGTATCACACTCTCTCTGACCAGGCTCCACTCACTGCTAGCTCCACAGCTGCGGGTGGATGCTCAGGTGGGAAGACTGAACCACAGGCCCTGCTCCAGACCCACACCCACCTCCTCTCAGGCCCAAAGACCCTGCCCCTGCAACCGGGCCCACCTTGATGCCATGATGTGTTTCCCTCCATGGAACTCCTTGCAGTTCTTCCGCCAGGAGGTGGCAAAAGTGTGGTTGCTGGTGACTAGGCAGCAGGAACAAATGCTTTGGGTGGCCAGCATGGCCAGCCGCTTCCTGTCATCCACTGGGTCTGAGTCCAGTAAGGGACCTGCCAGCAGAGATGCACATGGAGGTCATGACAGAGGTGGGAGCAGATACCCATCTGACCTGACTCCTCCTTCCGAAGCTGTCTCTGTCCATTCCACTCCTGTGTAGGGAGAGTGTTGGTCCTTCTAGTGAAGTAAAAGATTGGAAAATTCCGCTAAAGTGGAATTTTTAGAAATTCCGCTACCGGGCTTTCTCCCTTGCGATCCTTACTTGAGCCCCCTCCTCCCCTGCAACCTTGTCCTCAGAAATCACCTGTTACAATTAGTGTACCAAGCTGTAAAGTAGCTTAGGACTCTGCCTCACTAAAGTTAACCCTGTTGTAGCCATGCCCTCCCCCTTAAGCAGAGTGTACAAAAGACTGCAATGCTCTTTGTCTGGTGCTCAGAATTTGGGGAGACCAAATTCCCTTCTGGGCCTTCCCGGCCAACATATAAAACCTATTTTTGCCAAAATCTCTGTGTGTGTCTCTCAGTCTATTCTCAATCAGCCCTACCATAACACTAGGACCCCTGCCTGGGCTGGAGGAAACTCCCAGGAGCCTCAATACCATGTCCCCTATCCCCACCCTGGGCATCCTCAGAACTGGGCCATATGTCCCCTCCCTTCTGCTCCTGCTGAGAGGTTCAGGATACTCCACCCTGGCCTGGGGGTCTTCAGGACATAGAGGTGTCTCCCAGGGGAGCCCCTCCCACTGACCCAGGGATGCATGCTGAGGCAGGTCCTGAAATGGGGATGCCAGGGACCCAACAGGAAGCCCAGCTGGGTGGATGAGCCACGAAAGGCCTTGGGAGCACTTTTCCAGGAGGGGGAACCCCACCGTCTGCAGAGCCAGGAAACTCAGAGGTAGAATCTGAGACCTACACCACCCTCTGCGGAGCTCAGGGCCTGGGCAGCCAGGAGGATGGCACCCTGGAGGTCCTACCTCCTCTCCATCCAGGTTTCCAAGGCTGCTGCCACCACCACCCTCACAGCCCAATTGGTTTTCTCCTTCCTAGGGGCTGTGATGAGGGCTGTGTTTCTGTTGGCCTCCTGGGAAGACTGGACTGCCGCCCCCAGGAGGGAGGCACTAGGGACCCAGAACAGAGGAGGGAGGCAGCCCCCTTCCCACTGGCAGAGATAATACCATCTCTCAGAGCAGGACATGGAGGCACAGGTGGGGAGCAGTGCTCATCTGTCAGGTGCACACTGAAGGGACATAACACGTGCTGGGTAAGCCACTGCCAAAACTTGTTGGCCCAGTATCGTCATGGGAGGCATTCAGCACCTGTGGCTGCTGGGGCCCCATAAGGATTTGGTCCAAAACACCAGCCCTGGGCCTTCCTTGACTCAGACAGGACCACCTCTGGGTAGGTGGCAGCTCAGCTTGATATTGTTCCCACTGCCAAAGACCAGCTGCTCACACTGGCTCAGATCAGGCCCAGGGACCTCTGCTGGGGACACAGGGACCCAGCACTAGGCATACTGCTCAACATCCCACATGGGTGCCTTTACAGATACAGCAGTGGAGACTGCAGCAGCCCTGAGTGAGGAAGGCTCTGACCCAGAGCCTGGGGTCCCACCACACAACCCTCAATCCAGGAGCTGGAAACTGCTTCCCTAAAGAGCCAGCGGTCATTAATTTTAGCTTTGTCAAGGAGTCTTTGTCGCAAGGACTCAAGTCTGTCCTTGCAGACCGACAGCAGCCTTCTGCAGACAGCCTGGGAATGAACGGGCACAGCTGCACTCCCATAAAACTTCACTTATGGAACAGAAAGTTCTAATTTCAAAGTGTCATGAAGTATTATTTTTCTTTTGATTTATTGGACCATTTGGAAATGTAAAATCCACTCTTAGTTCATGGGTGGCACAAAAGCAGGCTGTGAAAGGCTGCACTTGGCTGACCTCTGGCTGAAATGGGCTCAGAGGAGGGGAGAGGGGTGAGGCAAGTCCAGGCTCTTCACAGGGAGATTCACCGAGGAGGGTCCCTCTTCGCACCCCCTCCCCCACCCTCATCTCAGCTTCAAGGGCAGGTCAAGTGGAGAGTGAGGGGACAGAACAGGTCTTAGCAATGAGAAGGGAGGAGACACAGGGTCAGGCAGCCATGTGGATGGATGCACCCAACAGTGCCCACTCCAGGGGCCACTTACAGTGAGCTGAGCACAGGCATGACCAGCCTGAGGGGGCGGGTGGGGCTCTCTGGGGCAGGGACGGTTCTGTACCTGCAGCTTACATGGAAGATCCATGCAGCAGTGGTTACAAAAATCACACTCCTGAGACAAAAAGGCAGTACAAATGGGACACTAGGTCTGGCCAGTTGGGTCTCACAGGCCAGTGAGGTGAAGAGGCTTGGGTGGGCCCACAAGGGCTACTGAAGATGGGCTCCTGCCTGCAGGGGGTCTGGGAACCCACATGTCACAGATGAGGAGCGAGGCTGGGAGAGGAAGCTATCAGAGTCATTAGGAGAGCAGGCCGAGCTGGAGGCACACAGCAGGTGAGGAATCCTGCCCTTCTCGTCCCCCAAAGGCTGAGAAGCTGGGATGGGGGCACACCCTCAAGGACAGATGTATGCAGGTGGCCCTGATCACCTCCTCTTGCCCAGTGGCTCTTCAACCCCCCAGCAGCCACTAAGGCTGGAGACTCAGGGACACACCACCTGACCATCATCCCCAGATCTCCCTGCCTGGGCCACACAGTACCTGGTGCAGGCAGGTGGTCTGGCCTTGGGGCCCAGGAGAGGAGTGGGTGTTCTCACCAGACAGAACTCCTTCCCCAACCCAGCTGGGCTGGTGGCATCATCACTTGTCATTCTGCCAACACGTGGACTAGATCCAATGGCTCAGCCGCCCACTCTGATCACATGAGTCCATGGGTTTGTGGCCAGGCCCAGTTCTGCCCATCCCAACCAAGCCAGCCCCACATGCCCAGTGCCCACCAGTATACTGACAGCCAGAAGGACCCACACTCATCCCCCAAAGTATCCATCCTGAGCTGACCAGCTCAGGGCCACCCTCTGTGGGGTCCCATGGTCATGGGGTTTTCTGGCCTGAATTCCAGCCCTCCAGTCCTGGCCATCATGTCTTCTGGGGACCACCTAGTGCTGGGAGCTATTGCTCTCCAGAAGGCAGACAATAGATTGGTCATGGCAGCCTCAGCCCCAGGCTCTGGCCAAGGGCAACAGCCAGTTGTTTCTGGCTTGGTCTGGGTAGCAAGAACAAGCAAAGCCATCTGCAGACATACCCCTTCAACTTGGTCCAGTGAGGGACTTGGGGGACACAGAGTAGCCCCCAGGCCAGCCATGCCCAGCAGTTCCACTGGTGTGGAATGGGGACGGGAGAAGGGCCCTGCACTTGGCCCAGGGCTGACCCTTGATCTACCCACCTACTACCCTGACCAGTAGGTACCAGAAGAGGCCAGGGACCCCCAATTTCAGGCAGAGGCAGGCAGCAGAGTCACTACCTCCTAAGATCTCATCCCAAGGCCCATGGGGCTTGGGGAGACTAGGCAGGAGCTGAGTGGAGAAGTCAGGCAGGGGGATACCTAGTGAGGGGCAGTGTGGGCCTGGGCATGAGTGGGCACTAAGAGTGCAGGGTCTGGCTCCCCTCGGGAGGC
>CAUYSK010125894.1:0-53320 GCA_963575035.1 Avahi laniger
TATATATTTTTAGCTGTCCAATTAATTTCTTTCTATTTTTTTGGTAGAGGTGGGGTCTCGCTCTTGCTCAGGCTGGTCTCGAACTCCTGAGCTCAGAATGATCCGCCCACCTCGGCCTCCCAGAGAGCTAGGATTACAGGCGTGAGCCACCGTGCCCGGCCCATACCACTTCTTTTAAAGTGGTCTTTGCTCACCTGTTGTTCAGTTAAAGGACAGAGAGCAAGTGTGTACTTGTGTTGCCTCCTTGTCTCCTAGTGGTAAGCCTACGTGAAATTTTACAAAAAAGAATAATTTAAAAAGGGGATCGACTGACAAAAATCAAAGAAACAAAAAGTGATAACTTTGGACATAAAATTAAATGATATATAAATGGAATTATAGAAGAAATTGCTGATAATGGGAATGTTGACCTTCATGCTATTCAAGAAACTCTAGATATGTAGCCAGAGAAACTTAGTGGAGGTGAGTTTATCGACATAAAGAAGGAGAGTGATTGTGACAAAAAGGAGAAAGATGTCCCAGAAGAAATGACACTAGCAAAATGTTCAAATTAAATAAGTCTTGCAGATATTTCATGATGTTACAAATGCAAAAAATAAAATGTTGGAGGCTTATTCAAACTTAGAAAGCAATATGAGAATTCGCTGAGGCATTAAATACAAGCTAACTCTGGTAAGCTTTACCAATCAAAAGAAGGGAAGTACTATTCAAACTACTCTTGATAATTTTTTAATTCAATTTTTATTTCTAAGATAATTATGAGTTTGTACAGTTTTAAGAAATAATACAGAGAACTTTTATGTACCCTTCATTTAGTTTCCCCCAGACATATCTTCTTACATTTTGTATTAACTTTAGTACAATAGCACAACCTGGAAACCCATATCAATACAACCTGACCATGGTCAGATTTTACCAGTTTTACATGCACTTGTGTGTGTATAAGTATTTGTGTGGGTATTACCTTTTTTGTAAATATATTTTCATGTACTTTTTTAACAACTGGGAAATGTCTTTGGTGAAATATCTATTTTCTGAGTAGATTTTTTTTTTTTATATTTTATTTTTTGAGACAGAGTCTCACTGTGTTGACCGGGGCGAGTGCCGTGGCGTCAGCCTAGCTCACAGCAACCTCAAACTCCTGGGCTCAAGCAATCCTTCTGCCTCAGCCTCCCGAGTAGCTGGGACTACAGGCATGCGCCACCATGCCCGGCTAATTTTTTCTATATATTTTTAATTGTCCAATTAATTTCTTTTTATTTTTAGTAGAGACCGGGTCTCGCTCTTGCTCAGGCTGGTTTCGAACTCCTGAGCTGAAACGATCCGCCTGCCTCGGCCTCCCAGAGAGCTAGGATTACAGGTGTGAGCCACCGCGCCTGGCCTATTTTCTGATTAGATTTTTAAGTGTTGTTTTGAGTGTCCTTGTGTCCTTATTATTGATATGTTTTCTCAACATTTCTAATGTTTTATAGTTCAGTAAAGTAAATAATTATTAATGTCTCTATTTGTTTCATTTCTGTATAAATTTATAACCAAGTAAGAAAATTTTTTAGTGTTTTGACAAAAATTTTCAAAGGGCATTGAACAGTCTTTAAATTTGTCACTCATTTATAGAGGTTTATTTGCAGTTTCAACTAGCATGGTTATTTTTACATTCCTACACTACTGACCAAAGCAAAGCCTGTCTGTAATCATTTTAACAGATGATTCGTGCTCTGTTGTAGGATATACAGGATGCTGCGGAAGCCCATAGCCTTTGAGGATTTCATGTCTCATTGTGATCTGTGTATGAATAGGAGTTTGACAGGCAGAGATGGGGTGGGGGTGGTCTTCCACGCAGAGGGAACTGCATATGCAAAGACTTGGAGGTAAGAGAGAACATGACATGTTAGAGGAAATTAAAGAAGTTCAGTATGGCTGTAGCATAAAGCAAGAAGGGCAGTAGATAAGATTCAAAGATAGGAGGAGGCAGACTTATGAAGATATCACGATGTATGTTAAAATACATGATTTTTATAATAGGGCCGAGAGAGATCCAATTAAATCTGGAATTCAGAGTGATCTTTCTGACTGCAGAATGGAAAATAAATTATAGAGTAATGCAAGTAAAACCCTTAACAATTTATTGAAGTGTTTTACATTGAAAGTTGTTTTAGTGTTTATATTTGTTTTGGTATTTATATGATGACTTTTATTAACAGAATATTTCAAGCAATTATATACTAACCTGGAGGCCCAATATCAAAATGTGAAACTGATTAAAGCTGAGCTACTCTGCAGAAAATCGAGGTGGATGGTTTAGATCCCAGAGACCTGATTTCCCTTTGCAACATCCAACCAGACCTTGACCCCATTTCTCCAGACCCCTAAGAGAGTATTCTTTGTAGGCTGGAGCTCATTGCAAGGAGTCCCCTTACCATTTCAACCGTGACATTTTAGATTTTATTTATTTTGTTTAAGTTTCATTGCATGCTTTCATATTTACAAAGATTCTCCATGAACAAAATGTTTGAAAGTCCTTGCCCTTAGGGTTTTGGGAGTTGAGGTTGGTAAATTCTAATTTAGAGAAGAGAAATTTTAAACTCTGGGGTACATTTTTATAAGAACTAGGTGAGGAAATGAACTATCAGGAACTTTCATTTGATCAATTTGACTTGTGAAAATTATGTGAGAAGCTGATGATCTAGCCTTTGAGAGATTTTTTTCTTTATTTTTGAAATTTAAGGTCCATGTCCTTATAGTTATCTGTTAAATGTTCCTTCAGATCTTTAAGGAATTAAAGTGGTGATTTTCCCTCTTTCCTACCTGTCTGAACATATCCTATTTAAATTCACAGTTTATTTTCTACCATGTACAACACTCTAACCTTCTTGCCTGCATAAAAATAGGACCACTGCTGTTTTTGATTTGCAGATGTCTTCCTTCTATATTTATATAGTCACCACCGACACAGTAATGCTACCTTTTATTTACTTAAAATGCTGAGATTAGGTTCATCAGTATCCTTGTTTGTCAGGTCGTCAGACTTTAAGGAGTAGAATATGATAGAAGTCACAACTCCAGGAATGAGTCATGTTTCAACTGTAGACTCAGAACTCTCTTTTGGATCCCTGGCTAGTTTCAGGATCTGCTTCACTGGTATAATTCAGCACCTAGAAAAGCATCACACATTCTTGTTTATAGAGGTGCTGAGAACTGAATAAGAGGAGTTGAAGTCACCTTTTCTGTCGCCCCCTCCCCCCCTTTTTTTCTTAACTTCTTTTAGGTTAGAGGACAAAAGAGTATGATATTAAACTGGATATAAGCCACTCATTTTCTGGTTTTAAAGAAGTTAATGTGGCTTGCAGAGTCAAAGATCTACTACTAGCCAATAGGTAATAAAGCTGGCTTGGTGATAATTTTTCTATTTAAAGTATAAATGTTAAAGAGAATTTCAGTCCCATGCGTTTTTGCCTCACGGAATTGTAAGCCCAGGGTTTCCATAACTTTCAATTATTTGAGAGAAATTAGCTATCTCAATTTTTTTGTTAAAAAACTATTTTTTAAAGAACTATTGGCTTAAATGTTTATAAAGCATTGTGTAGGTCAAACAAAGCATTTCTGTGGACTGATTGCACCTTTCATCTATTAGTTTGAAAACCTTGATCTAGTACCCACGTTACTGGATTGTATCAGTGTGTGTTGGATCGATGAATACCTCTCTGTGTGCTAGTCCTTCCATTCTCTTTTCCTTTAAGGGCATTTCGATACTGTTGGTAAGTCTATATGTCCGTGAATTTTAACATAGTTAGTTTCTTCTCTTTCTTCTATGTTTGCACTCCAACATATGTAATGTCTGCTGATTGTTTCTTACAAAAGACTGAAGCTTTTGAAGTTTAAGACCATTTTTAAATCTGACCCTGATTGGTACCTTGAGCACTTTCTACCTTGCTGTGAGCTAGTCCATATGTACCCTGTAAAAATGTAGAGTCTTTAATCCTCTAACTCCTCCCTCTGGCCTATTTCTGGCTCCCATCCTGTTGCCTGATGTTTTGCTTTCTCTCTTGCTGCCATTCCCATCAAGTGGATGTGTGGGTAGGTCCATCTATGTGGACTTAATACATAGTTTTCTCAGTACATGATTGTCTCACTGCTGGCCACAATGAAAGCACTGCTCCGTGTTCTGAAACCAGTGGCTGGATTGCCCATATGTGGTGATTTTCCTGAGACACTCCTGGTTCATAGCTGTTTCCTGGGCATAATTATTACTAGCACCCCATTTCTCTGTGCAAAACTATGTTTTGCTTTGGAGGATGCCTTATAAGGTCACCTTACCCATAGGCTTTTTCTTCTATATTTGTCACTGGGTTTCCACTGTTGGCAACCTTGCCCAAATTCCGACACTTGAATAGATTTCAAATGCGTAAAATTTCCTTATTATCCAAGTAAAACAAAATAGAGTATAACATCTACGCCTTTTCAATAGTAGTTCTTTTCATCACAATTCTTCGTTTTTATTTTTTATGCAAATAAAGCCTATGATGAACATTGATTTTTCAATTTTTGTTCTGCAGTGTGAATATGGTTGTGTAATCTCTTCCTTGCAGTAGAATCAGTTTCTGAAGATATGCTGGTTTGTTAACTAAGGCAGTAAAACAGTAGAAGCTCCTCACGTAAATTGTTACAGTGGGTCTCTCACCTCACATTTATTCATTTATTTATATTGTATACAATAAAAAGAAGATAAGAAGCTCTAATTCATGAAAGCATAAAACTAGAATGAATTTCTGTATTTTCCTGTTGATAGAATCTCCCATTTATCTGCAATTGTACATTTAATTATAAACCACTGTCTGGGAGGGTTTAATTCTTGAAAAAAAATACACTAGGGAATATTTATGGGAAAATTTATTTCAGTGTTTTGTTTCCTGCTTACATTTGATTAAGTGAATACGTAGACGAGGTATAAGGAATAGTAACATCACGTTTTTAGGTTCGCTGTAGTACTTCCTATTGCTCTTGATTGGCTGTGAATTTTCCTTTTTCTGGACTTCACACTCGAGTTCTCACTCATAAAAATGTTCTCATATGACTTCCACATTCCTCTTTTCATGCTTTGTCATTTACCTTCATTTCTTTCTTTGTCTATATAATTGCCTTCTTTTGTAGTATAGAGGAGGTGAGTATAGTGTGGAAATCTCTGTTTGTAAAAGCCCATAGCAATTACTAGCATTCTTAGATAGGTGGGTTTTTATTTGCTTTCTTTTTAAAAAGGATGCAGTCATTTTTGTGCCTATATGTTTTTATTCATCAGTAGCCAAATTAGTGATTACTTTTCTTATCAGTGTTCAACAGGAAGTTTGATTTATTCCATCTCCAATTTAGAAGTTAAACAAATTGTTATTGAGCTTCCAAGTTTTCATACATGACTTATTAAAGACATAGCTAAAAATAAGTAACTGGAAAGTAATTCCCTTCAATTTGACTGTTAGGATTTTATTTCCTGTAAAACTTGTCATATAATGAAAATAAAAATAAAAATTGATTGTATATTTGTTAACAAAATAAATCAAAATATTTCAATTTATTAAACCATACTTGGATTGTAATTTTCATAGAAATTTTTTTGTAAATTGTTATGATTGTGATATTCACTACAAATAAAATACAATAACCATGGATCTTAAGAACAATACATAGATCTTAATATTATTCATCTTAAGTGCAATTATATTTTAAAGATTTGGGGATAGGTTTTGTTATGTTAATGTAACTAAAAGAAATTATTTTAATATATCTAACAATGATTTTAAACTATCTTCATTCAAGTGGAAGGTAGTTTTTCATTAACCTAGAGATTGTAGATATTGAATTGAAAACTTTATCTAGAAGTCTTTATAAAGATTTGACTAAAATAGCTTTTTTTTGGCAGAATTTTTCATTTTAGGGCTTTATTTAATCAGATTTGTTTGTTTATATTACATTCTTTCCTATACTGAGTTAATTAATTGGGTCATGTATTTGTAGATTGTGTAAATAAGTACATATTTGGAAATAATGTAGATTCATTTCATGTTTCCATAATAATGAGGCTTATAGTGACTGCTGAATATTATTCTTCTCTGCTGCTTTTTATCAAAGTATATGTGTTATGTGAAAGCTACAATAAATGATCTATACTTGAAAGCTATGTCTTACCATTTTTTTGTCATAACCTTGGAGTTGTTAATATAATCTAATTCCCATGTGTACTGTATTTCTCACAAAGCAAGATTTCAGGACATAGAATAATCTTTTTAAGCAAAAATGAAATCAACTTAATACTATTGCTAATTTATGGAATATTATGTTTTAATGGTGGTTGCACTTCTGAATTTTAATTGCAATGTAGAAATTGAAGTGTTACACATAAATAATATTTAGAAAACTTTCAGATTTCTTAAAAAGTTTATTTAGAGATAATGTAATACACTAGCTGAAATCGAAGTGGTTAAATATTAATATATTTCTCTTTTCTAAAACTACATTTTGTATGAAGAAAAGAACATGAATGAGCTTAAAACCCGGTGAGACAGGAGATTACTTTACCTTGTGTGCACCTGCTGTGCCCCTCCCCTCACACAGACTCACATGGAGGCTTTTGTGGAGTAAATGAAAACCTTAAAGTTCTCTGCGATAGGTTTGACTTTTTTTATTTCTTAAAAACACATAAATAACAAAATCTCACCACATTATATTGACCCTCTTCACTATATATTTATCTCCAGTTTCTGCAAATTTAGAGATACCCAAGAATGGTATGCACTGACTCTGCAATGAATTCTATCAATTCCTTCAGTTGCCTGAATTAGCAACATTTTCATGATACCGTTTTGACAGGAGATAGGTTATAAACAGTCTCATGCTGATATCATTTTCATTGTCACAAGGGGACAAAACCAGACCTCCCTGAGTCAGCTGACATGCACGATCCCTTGTCTCACTCTTCCTTTGTTCCTATCTATCTCGTCAAGCTTGCTGGTGAATGGCTAAGATTCCTTTTATGGTCAGAGACTGAGGTTAAAATATAAATTTATATTATTGTTTCTAATGAGATAACATTACATTAGTTGTTTTTTAGGAGCCTTATTTACTGGTGTAAAGTCCTACTCCAAAACATTTTATAAATTATATAAAAAAGAATTGTTTTCCTTTTCAGTGGCTAACATTGCATTTCAGATTCTATTTTTCTCAGTATACGGGCAGATCTTAGTGTTTTTAGTATTTTAACCAGTTAAAGTGTTACCACTTAAGGTCAGACTTATGATGCATGTAAATTAATAATTTTCCTATCCTTTCCTATTTTTATAGGAAGAGCAAATATGGGATTGTCATTTGTTGTAGACGTGTGATGTGCCAAGCTTCATGCCTATAGTGCTTTGCTGATGCTCTCCAATGTATTCCTCATGGCAGTCCTATGAGGCAGGCTATATTACCCTTGTTTGACAGATGGGCAAGCTGTGTTTCAGAAAAGGGATATAACTTGTTCAAAATCACACACTTGACAAGGAAATTAAACTGGGTTGGTCTCTTCCCTTTGTATTACAGGGCACATTTATAAGCTTTATAAAGTGTTTTTATCTTTCCATAAGAGCTACCTGTTTACTGAGAGGAATAGAATCTGCACTAGATTAATTTGTTAGGCAACTAAAAAATAAAACAATTTTATTTCACATAATTTAAAAATTTTTAGATTTTGACTTTATATTAGATTATTAATAAAATCATTATATTCAGAAAATTTATTAATTAAAGATTTATTATAGGTTGGATGTGTCAAGAATTGGCTAAAAACTTCAACTTTTTAAAGTGACAGGATTACTACAGATTAGGCAAAAGATGAAAGATTGCTTTTCAATTTTCATGTTTTTGTTTTCACTTGCTTCCTTGAATGTTTAAGATATTTGCCACATGTCACTTAAATTCAGTATTTTTCAGGTTTTCGGTCTATAAGATATATTAGGAAAATCAAATCATCTCCAAGGTTCGTAAGACCCACAGAGTTCAGTGAGATTGTGGCCACTCGGAGAATGACAGGGAAGGCATCACTAATACAATATGCTTGTATTAATCTTTTTTTTCCTTGCTTCTGATTGTTATTCATTGGAAAAATTTTCAGACAACAGGTATACTAAGGTGAAAGTAGATTCTTTTTTTGCAAGATAAATAAGGCATGTACTGCCTGAAATATATATCCTTTTAAAATATAACTTGAATAGATACAGTGGGTATAATAAAAAAAAAAACACCTACCACTTTTGTTTGTAGTTAAAGAAAATTGAGTGCTTCTATTTTGAGGATTAAATGTATTTAATTCTAATGGAAATAAAGCTTATACATTTAGATTCATTATCTCAGAACCTTTGGTATAACAGGCGAGGTTATATTAAACACCTTCATGGTAACAAGATGTATCAGTGAGAAGGGACACAAAATGCATGTGGTGTATTCTCTTCTTGCATGGTGATTAGCACATGTATTATCTCTCCAGCTTGAATTATGTACTGAAGAGGAATCCTGGACTGTGTTAGAGGGGAAATAAATTGGAAAACATTCTTGCTTCTCCTGAAGCTGAGCTTCACATCATAACTTAATTATTTCTGTCTCAGATGTTGGGATGTTTTTCAAATGTCAGTGATTCAATTAGTTGATACTTATTGATTCCTGACAGCGTCTTTAGCACAATGCTAGATGCTGTGGTTTGAAGTAGGGTAGGGTATTGCCATCGGCGAGATGACTTGTTTTCTTGAGGAGATGGTGAACATGCACAAAATAATTAAACCGATGACAGGATGAGAATAGCTACTGTTTATTTGGTACTTACAT
This sequence comes from Avahi laniger, assembly GCA_963575035.1. Classification (NCBI taxonomy): domain Eukaryota; kingdom Metazoa; phylum Chordata; class Mammalia; order Primates; family Indriidae; genus Avahi; species Avahi laniger. The sequence goes on from CAUYSK010125894.1 coordinate 8,845, forward strand.
TATGCCAGTCTCAGAGTTTTTGTTTCATATATGTAATGGGAACAAAAATACATCTTTCTGCCCATACCTAAAGGCCCAATTCCCTTTGAAGTCATATCAAAAAGAAGCAATATATTTAATACAAGAAAGGGTTTAAAATAGCATGCATTCACTCAAGATTCTTTCAGATGTGTCTATATATGTATGTATGTATTTGTGATTGAATATATGTATGATATATGTCATAATAAGTGGAAAAATCTGCTTAAAAAAACCCCTTTATATGACTTCTCAAAGTTCCACATCACATACTAGTTGCTCCAGTTTTGTGCATCTCTGAAGAAAACCCCCAAAACTTGGCTCATATTTAAGACTTATTTTCTCCCTCCATTCTCCTATATTCAGGAGAATTATTTTCTATCCACCCAGGTAACTTTTTGCCTTTTATTATATAAACAAATTTTCTCTAGATTAATTCAAATATTCTACCTCCCCCACCCCCACCTTTTTTTCTTGTCCACAAGGTACAACAAAAGCTGAGCAGTCCAGACAAAAACCCTTAGAAATGAGGGGTGATTTAAAAAGGTGGCTAAAAGATTGAATAATTATAATTTAATTTTGTTGACTTCTGGCTTACCTTGTAGGGTATCTCCTTAGGTTTTCATTAGGTTTCCTTAGGTTTCCTTAGGTTTTCCACTATTTCGGTAAACACAAATCTCCAATTGTTAGTGAACTCAGCATAAGAGTCTTGATGTGACTTGAGTTGACCTTTGAAAGATGAGTGTGATTTCATTGACTAGGTGCTGATGGGAAGGTTTTTGAGAGAGGAAGCAATTTTAGTGGATGCGGAGAGTATGACATAGAAACATATTCACTTTGGTGCTATTGGATCAGGATATAGTTGTTCACTTTGAAGAGAGGGTCCGTGTAATGGAGTTGGGCTTCTTTTTATGTGGGAAGAGTGAGACAATATTGTTGAGGCATTGGAAACCAAAGCACAGAAATTTGTTTTTTCTGTGTAATACTTGGAACCTTTAAAAGAATAAGCATATTTCATGTATTCCTCCCAACATTCCTCTAAGACAGGTAGTATTATCTCTTTTTTACAAATAAAGAACCCAAGTGTATAGAAGGAAAAGTGAGTTAACTTTTAAGTGATAGCACCAAGATTTGAACCAAGGTTGATCTGACTCAAGAGTTCATTCTCTTAGCTCTAAGCTTAGAAAAATAGACAAAATTGCAGATGTTTCTTTTCTTAAGATCTGTCCTGTTTATTTCAGCTGGACTTGGGAGAAATAAGAACTTTGCCCTCATATATTTTGTCAAGCAACTAAAAATGCAAACAACTCTGTTTCACATAATTTATAATGTGTTTTTGGATAAAGCATTTAACAGCTGAACTCTATTTAAAATTTTTTATTCTAAGGGAGTTCGTTAATAGAACTTTTACTGTGCTATAGAGTTAACCTATATGACTGACTTTTTAAATTGAAATTTGACCATCTTCTATTTCTTTATTTTATTTGTAGTATTTAAATGCTAGATAACCTTGCATTAACTCTTATTTATGACAACAAACTGTGGATTCTTTGTGATTTTTATGTAGACATTTATGTTATATAAATGTCTTACTTCACTGCCCAAGATACACAGAACATTAAATAGAAAGATAGTAGACATCTTTTGTTCATTCCTGATTTTAAAAGGAATTTTTGTGAATTTTCACCAATGAAAATATTTTTTGATGTAGGTTTTGGTAGCACTGCTTTCTCAGAATAAGAAAGATTTCTTTTATTCAAAGTTTTTTTTTGAATATTTGCTAGAATGAACCTTTTTCTTTTTTTTAAAGATAATTTTTAGATGTTTCCTTTGATTTTATAACAGTATTTTTCCTTTGGATCTACCATTTTAATTTAATTCACAATTTTTTTTCTATTTTGTTTGAACAGTAGTGATAAACTTACAATGTATAGTACAATTTTATATAATTTATGATAGCCTATTTGAGAGCCAGTGCACAGCTACTCAAGGAAGGTGAGGTGGTGTTCAGACAGAGACAGACCTACGTGATGGGCATTTTTTGGGGACATATCTATGTTCAGTTTCAATACTGTAATCAATAACCAATTGATAGTTTTGATCCTTCTTGGATATAGCTTAGTAGGCAATCACAATTGACCATCTCCATTTACAATTTTATGTAGAATTGGCTTTTGGGCTTTTGGTGAGATAGAGTAAGCTCTTATGGAAAACTTGTTCTTAGTAACAAGTAGAGGCTGTCTTCATGTTACTAATCATTCATTATTTAATTTATATACTTTCTTATACTTTTCATTGTTACACAAATAACTTGAGGTGACTCATCCTCTAACGTAACTATCCAAGTAACAAAGAAAAATAAGGAAAAAAGACTCCTGAGCTGTAAGAATGCAAATATGATTGTAAAATCAAGTTCATGACAAAATAAACCTAAATTCTTTAGCCAACAAGGCCTACACTGCTGTTTTAGTTGATCCTCAAATGAGATGGTAAGCTTCCTAGCGGCCAACTTGAAGGGGAAACACGTAATTAGTTACTTAATTTTTACTTGACTCTTCTAAGAGAAGCAACGTCTTTCCTAATATCAGGTTCTGAAGATACAGAGAAAAAGGCATATAAGATAAAGTGTTGGTTCTTTACTTATTTTAAGGGGTGAATCCCACTCAATTTCTTTTTTAAGAGTGTTTTTCTTCAGAAAAATTAACATTATAGATTTTCTTTTAAGAAAATAATATAAGCTTGTGTAGACACAATTTTATTCCAATGTGCTTTTCATAGATATTTTTTTCTTACTTTACTATATGTGGTAAGTTTTCTTTCAGGCCGAATTTATTAACTGAACTAGGGTAATGCTTCTCAAGCTATAGTTTGAACTCAGAATTCTCTGAGTCTTATGAAGGTTTTTATAAATTGTATGTTTTTTTATGAGTTTAAAATTTATACACATATATTTAAGATAATCTGGATGACTGAGAAATAATTCAGAGATATTATTTGCTTGTGTGTTCATGTCACCTCTGCTAAGTCTAAATTGCATTATGGTTTAGAGTACAAATGAAGGTTTCACAGTAGTTCATATTAAGAAATGTAAACATGTGGCAGATAATACATCCCATAAACATGCAAAATTTATAATGAACTTTGAAATACTAGTTGGTGTCATACTGCTTGTTAAAATATAGATAATTGTATGGCTCCTGAATTTGTACTGATTAACTTAAGCTTATTATAATAATAACAATAAATATAGTAAATACCCATGAGAAGAATTTTTATTAAGCAACTTAAAATTGGTCTATCAAAAGCATGAATCAATCACTGGCTAAAAATTACTAAAACCACTAATAAATAAAAATAACAAAAATTATGATGAAATTCACTCAAATGATATTTTATTGTGAACAAAATCAAAAGAATCAAATCTAAAAGTAAAATGTAAAATAGGAAACAAACACATATATATTTTTTCACTCTTAAATCTAATATTTGCAATTTTGATTCCACAAAACATCTTTTGTTAGGTTAAGTATTAATTTATATTTTATTGATTTTATACATTTGTATGAATAAAATCTTATTATAGTAAGTTAATACTTAAAATGAATATTTAAGTTAACACTGAAGTCTGTGAGAAAGTTCTCTTTTTCAAAGATTGGTATTTTACTCATGTTTTAGAAATACTGAGTCGGGAGTTTACCCTTAAACGCTTTCATGACCATAATTAACAGAGCATGCTTTCTTGCACATTTGGAGGTTGTCAAGGTAAAAGTAATAATGCTTGCCCAGTTGCTGGGTCTGCCAGAATGGGGAGATTCCATAAGGAAATCGTGTACCGGGACCAGTACCTGAAAGAAATGTTCATCAACAGAGAAAGCCTTGAAATTGTCTGGCTGCCATGTTTATGTTGTGAGCCTCACGGGTATACTCTGACAGCTTGGACCAGTGAACTCTTAGCTCTTTTTACAAATTTGATAGAGAACCAAGAAACAGTTTACAGTTAGACAAAATGACTTATTTTAGGAGGAAATTTTAGCTATTGGAGAAACCCAATGCTTCTTGAAGATCTTCTCAATAAATTTATTAAATTTGTATGAGCATTATGTTCCTCAGATGACTTCTTTCTTTCGCTCAGCTCCTGAACAAGTTGCATCTCTTCTGTCACCACTCTCCGTTTCAAGTTTTAATTTGGAGGGGGGTGAGGGTAGTAATTTTGACCTTTGGATTTCAGCCCAAATATTGATCCTGAGCAATGAGAGAGATGGGCAAAACTATACTTTCAGTTATTCACCCTAAGGAACCTGGTCACAGGGCCATTTCTACCTGGCAAAGGAGAATCAGATGCCCTGTAGTTTGACTGGAGCCCCTTGTGGGAGGGACCTTTGCTAAATCTAAAGAAGTCCATAGGGTCAAGTCCTTTCAGGAAGCCCAGCAGGAAGTTTATCTGCAACAATTTATCACCATGAATTTTGTTTGTTAGATTCTCACTTATTTTCATGTTTCAATTATAGAAAGATATTTTATGCTTTTCTGTGTCCCAATGTTAGGCCGAAACTACCGTGGAAAGGATAATCACAACTGTGTTTCAATCACAATTAGTTCCAATTTTGCCTCTCAAGGTACACATGTCTGTTGTAGGCTCTTGTCAATTTTTTCTTCCCCTAAATGCATTGTCTTTTAAATTGAATGCTGATGAGGATAAATATATAATACACTTAAAAGGGAATTTTGGTTTTATATTTGAAAATAATAAATTAGTAGATGGCTATTCAGACTTAAGATGTGTTTAGTGAAGATCAAGAGGTGACTATACTTGAGATACCCAAACTGGTTATATATGCTTGTCAGTACAAGATTAAATGGCTTTTATCCTGCTACAGATAAAGTCTGTTGTGGGATCTTGAAAGCCACCCAAATTGTTAGGCGCTATTGAAATAACATTTTGGTAAAAAACTGTAAGAAAATTCTTAATTATAAAAGCTAGCCATATAAGGTAAAGATTAGAATGAATATCATCTCTTTTGCCCTCTCTATGTAATTTCTAAATTTCTATCACTTTGAGTAAAAAAAGTTTACAATCAGATTACTACATTCCATGTTTCATAGTAACATACAGTGCGGTATTGATTTGATAAAATAAATTTACCATTATATTTTCTTTATAAAGTATTTAAGAGGTTTTGAAAAGTTTTTGAAAAGCAAAAAACAAAGTAGCATTATGAAATTTATGTTTATAAATATATATGCAGATGATTTACAGAGGTATTTATAGTTAACACCTCATGTATCCAACTTTTACTTGACATCTTCTCTGGGATGTCTCAATAATTAATGGCCCTCCTTCATTGGATAGTATTTGTTATTTTTTTTTGTGTGTGAGGGTAGCCTTTTGAATATTTGGTAAATTTCATCTTTTCAGCCATCCTTATAGCTGGGATATCAACAGGTGACCAAATATCCATCACTCAAACCACACATAGGAGCTTTGATTATGAGACTATTGATTAGAGAGGAGGCATCATGAAGATTTCCTTCTGCAGAAAGAGGGGAAGCATAATTATCCAGGGGCAGCAAAGTACATGTCCCAGCCTCGGTGTTGGGAGCAATGTTGTCTGCATGCGACAGTGGGTCTCCACTGGAGGGGTCTTAGGGTATATTTTAATCATTCTTTGGGCTTCCTAATGTTCTTTAAGATTTTTTTAAAACTGAAAACGATACAGTGGATTCTACCATTTACATTAAACAACTTGAACTGACCTTTCTTCCAAACTCTATCTTGGTCTAGTGTACCATGGGAGTATACTAGGTTCTGAGAGTGGCATCATTATTTGGGTATAGAAGCAAGAAATATAGTTGTACTTCTGGACACCCGTCTCTTCACTTCTGTATCTCACGCATCACCAATTTGCTAGTTTTACCTCCTATGTAGGTCTTGGTTGGCTGTTTTACGTCATCTCCATCATCTACTCCATAATTAAATACTATTTTTCTTTACCTGAACACTACAACTACTTCCTACCTGGTTTCCCTTGCCTACTTTGCTCACCACCCCATTACTCATCTGTTCTCTACATTATAGTCATACTAATTCCAAAATATAAATCTGATTTAAGATAGCAACCTCCTTTTCTATGTCTTATTTAAAATCTTTTCCACCTCCCTTTTCTATGTCTTACTTTTTTAAAAAAAGGAAAAACTCCTTATCTTTGCCTATGAGTTCTCCTTGGTCTGTGTGCCTCCTGCATCTCCATCCTCATCTTCCCCACATTCTTCTATCCGGCAAAATTTTCAGTCTCTCTGATTCATTATACTCAGCCTTGTCCGGGTCCTTTCTGCAGGTGGTTTCTGAAATGATCTTCCTTCTTCTTTTTGGCCAAAAAACTCTCCTTCATTCTTTAGGTCACAGCACAAACATCACTTTTTCAGAGAGATCTTCAGACCTTTCTGATGAGGTCAGACCTCCCCAGTCTGATCTCATATATGATCTTATAACCAATGAATTTTTTGTAGAGGTTTCCACAATTTTATTTAACGTATATTTTGTTGATGCTTTGATTATTTGTGTGATGCTTCATCCATGTGGAAGAAGCCTCATGAAAGAAAAGTACTGAAATGGTATTTGTTAGAGCACTTTAAATTCACCCTCACTGGGCTTTCCATAAAATTTAAAAATATTTAAATTACATTATTCCTTCATAAAGTAAACTTCTTATTCAATTTGATGGGCAGTATCAGTAGAAACTAAAGATGGTCTTAACGTTAGATTTTGATTGAATTCTGAGCACTTACTTAATCCTTCTCAACCTCACATTTTAATGTACAGTATTTCACAGTTTTTGTATTCAGTACCTTGATCACTGGAGGATTGGATGAATTAAATATTTGTACTGTCTAAACCATTCTTTTAATTAATATATGCGAGGAAGCCACCATTAACACTTCATTGATGGAGTATCTGCTTTGTGTAGATCAGTGTATGGAAAGGTATAAGGAGGAATAATAGCCCTTAAGAAGTTTACTATTGAGTTTGGAAAATTCTACACATTATAACAATACAAGGAAGGAAATGTAAAATTTGTTAATTACTTAAAAAGCTATGTAATCAAATCTAAGAATTCTTGGACAAGGTAGGAATAGAGATTCCCAAGGGAGAAAAGAATACAAGCCTTCCAAGCAAAAAGAAGGGGTAAGCAAAGCAAAAATGTATATTGTTTTATTATGAACTGTGAACTCTTATGAACTGTGACCTATGAGTTCATGCTGGTGGTACATGGCAAGTTAGCATTGCAAGGCATGTATGGACCAGATTCATAAGGATTTTAAATGTCGGACGGAATGTATGGTTTCTGTGCTCAGGCACGCAGGTAATAGCTTCAACCGATTGTGTTGCTTCTGGTGGATGAATGTTACTATAACTGGAATAATCACTGCCAGTTCATGGTGCTTGCAGAGGTTAGTCCCTGCTTGTAGGATAATTTCTCAAAGCAAAAAAACCCCACATTTTTTTAAAGATACATAAGGAGTTCTTAGGGAGACACTTTATAATATTTTAGTTAGAAGAAGAAAATGTTGGAGACATTTCCTTGCTTGTGGTTATTCTCAAGGGAGAGAAATTTGATCCTATTCTGTGTGCTTGAGTTGTTTCCATTTAGCTTATGAATATTAATGAGATCTTGAGAGTATATCTGAATAGAAGATTGAAAGATGTGAAAGTGAAACTTTTGACATTATTGAAAATTACCCTCTTCCCTTCCATCAAAGAAAAATTAGGCCCCTTCCCCCACTGCCTTGGGGTTGGGGAAGGACACCTGTACTTGATTGTTGGTCAGAGATCCAACTGTTACTTGTTTTGGCTGAAGATTTTTTTTTTTAGTTTTTTTCAGTACACCCCAGAGGGAAGCTTAAAAAAGTTAGTGTGGGAAATAAAACTCTACAATTTCTCAATGTTTGTGTTTACCCATTGAACCTGAAGTTAGCATTTATGAAAACATTAGAGTACAATTCTCAGTTGCTCTCAGGGCAAAAAAAGCACTGTTGGAAGGGAGGTCACTTGCGTCATGCAGCTTTTCTGGTTTTGTTGGAGGAATATCCTGGGATGACTGCATTTGCTCAGAGGAGGTTGAATTAATTGTGTGTTACAATCAGAGAAGTATTCAAGTGCTGTTCCTTTCCTCACCATTGGACAATGTGGCATTTCAAAATTGACCAGGTGTGTTTTGACCATTTTTTCTTTGCCTTTTTAAAGTAACAACTGGATTGGCAGCACTGGAAGTAGAATAACTTATCCCAGAAAATTGGGATATGATTCACTTTTATACTTTGCTCAAGTATTGAGAACCACTAATTTCATTAGAGTTGCTTTAAATTAATACAGGCTCAGGGAACTTCAGAGGGGTCTCAGGTTTTTTTTTTTTTAATTTTATATCAAAACCTTGAATTATAGGAGTTAATTATTTTGTGACCAAAAGCAACAAATCTCAATATCTGAGATGATGACACTGTTCTCTTTTACGTTTTTATATCCTGGGGCCGCAGTTTCTTTTTTCATATTTCGATGGTTTATGAAGCTACTGGGGGATGCAGAAAATAAATAGAACCCCATTTTCTCTTCAGCTCTGTTGTTCTTGCTTTTTTTCTCCTCTTTCTAGATGTTAACATTTTAAAATGTAAGCAATGATTTTGTCTCTTTTTCTTCTACCATTTGGACTTTCTTCTGTATTTCCCTATATCCAGTCTCTCATTTTTTTTTCTCATATTTTTTGCCATCACTCCCTTTTGCTTTTCTTTTCCTTTGCTCCTCTCAGGCATTCTAAGACAGGGCTGTTATCCAAACGAGCAGACGGATTTTTGGTTTAGATAATAGTACTTTGTAAATAAAAAAGTGAAAAGATGTTTTTACTGTGACCGTTCCCATTTCTGTGATCCCCACAGCAATCCTCTCAGTGGTACTTTTGTTATATCTAAGACACTTATCTTTCCTGGGTCTCAGATTTTCATCAGTGCGGTGGTGGAGAGGAGAGGGGCAGTGCTGGTGGGCAGGAAGTGGCAGAGCCTGGCTTTTAATTCAGGTCTCTGACTTCGGAGCTGACTTCTTACCCACCCCATAAACAGGAATATGCTTTCATTCGGGTATATGTTATTCCTTCCTTTCGAGTATTTATGAAGTGTTTCCTATTTCAATTAGGAACTTTAGCAGTCCTTGAAGTTAAATAAAGGAAGAAACTTCCTTGATTACCAGTTGAACTGTGCCTGTGACCTGATTTCTCAGTGACAGTAGCTGGAGAACTCAGTTGAGAAACTTTGTCCTACCTATGTTCTTCTCTAATTGATCATGTTTGCCATTTGCTTATTGAGGAGTAGTTACCATGGTCACAGTGATAACAATTGAGTAGTTATAGTTGTTATTTTGAGTCTTCTAGGTTATAGTCATCTCAAAGGCAGGAACTTTGGAAGGAAACTTATTTCACTCAGTACAACTACAGAGATGCTTCGTTTTACTGTGCTTCGCTTGATTGCACATGGCAGATACTGCGGGGTTTTTTTGTTTTTTTTCCAATCAAATTAGTTTGTGGCAACCCCGCATCCAGCAAGTCTGTTGGCTTGATTTTTACAACAGCATGTGCTCACTGTGTGTCTCTGTGTCACATTTTGGTAATTCTCACAATATTTTAAACCTTTCATTATTATTCTGTTATGGTGATCTGTGATCAGACATATTTAATGTAACTATTGTAATTGTTTTGAGGCACCATGAACCACACCTATATAGGATGGTAATTAATAAATGCTTGTGTTCTGATGCTTCCATGGACTGGCCGTTTCCCCATCTCTCTCCTTCTCCTTGGCCCCCCCTATTTTCAGAGACACAACAGTATTGTAATTGGGCCACTTAATAACCCTACATCGGCCCCTCAGTATTCAACTGAAAGGAAGAGTCACATGTCTCTCACTTTAAATCAAAAGCTAGAAATGATTAAGCTTAGAGAGGAAGACATGCCGAAAACTGAGATAGGCTGAAAGCTCGGCCTCTTGTGCTATATAGTTAGCCAAGTTTGTGAAGCAAAGAAAAAGTTCTTGAAGAAAATTAAAAGAGCTATTCCAGTGAACATGTGAATGGTAAGAAAGTGAAATAGCCTTCTTGCTGATATGGAGAAAGTTTTATTGATCTGGAGACATCAAACAAACCACAACATTCCCTTAAGCCAAAGCCACATTCAGAGCAAGGCCCTCAATATTGAAGTGAGACCATCCACCAGCAAAAAGATAACAACTCAAATAAATCCACACTCTATAGTGAATTTATCTTCAACATAGGTGGCAAGAACATACAGCGGGAAAAGGACAGTCTCTTCAATAAATGGTACTGGGAAAACTGAATCTTCATGTGCAGAAGAAGGACACTAAATCTTTATCTCTCACCATATACAAAAATCAAATCAAAATTGATTAAAGGCTTTAAGACTTGAAACTATGAAACTATTAAAAGAAGACACTGGAGAAATGCTTCAGGGCATTGGTCTGGGCAATAATTTTTTGAGTAATACCCCCAAAGCACAGGCAACCAAAGTAAAATTGGACAAATGGGATCACCTCAAGCCATTAATAATTTGCTTTTGTACAACAAATGAAATAATTAACATAGAGAAGAGACAACCCACAGAATGAGAGAAAATATTTGCAAACTACCCTCTGACAAGGGACTAATGACTAGAATATATGAGGAGCCTCTAACAACTCAATAGGAAGAAATCAAATAATCTGATTAAAAATGAGCAAAAGATCTAAATAGACATTTCTCAAAAGAAGACATGCAAATGGCCAACAGATATATGAAAAAATGCTCAACACCCTTAGTCATCAGGGAAATGCAAAGTGAAGCTACAGTGAGATATCATCTCACCCCCGTTAAAATGGCTTTTATCAAAAAGGCAGGTAATAATGAATGCTGGCAACGATTCGGAGAAAGAAGAACCCTTGTAGACTGTTGGTGGTAATGTAAATTAGTGCAACCACTATGGAGAACGGTATGGAGGGTCCTCAAAAAACTAAAAAATAGAACTACCATATAACGCAGCAATCCCACTGCTAGGTATATATCCAAAGGAAGTGAATTCAATATATCAAAAAAATACCTCCACTCCCATGTTTATTGCAGCACTATTCATAATAGCCAAGATTTGGAATTGACTTAAGAGTCCATCAACGTATGAATGGATAAAGAAAATGTGGTACATATATGTAATGGAATATTATATAGCCACAAAAAGAATGAAATCTTGCCATTTGCAACAACATGGATGGAACTTGAGAACATTAAGTCAAGTGGAATAAGCCAAGCACAGAAAGACAAACCTCACATGTTCTCACTTGTAACTAAAAGAGTGGAACTGGAAATGTTCCTAACACACAAAAAAATGATAAGTGCCTGAGGTGATGGATACCCCAATTACCCTGATTTGATTAATTCACATTGTACACCTATATCAAAACATCACATGTACCCTTTATATATAAAGATATATAACTATTATATACCCTTAATAATAAATAAATAAATAAATAAATGCATAAAGATAACTCACTGAAGGCTCAGATGACGGTTAGCGTTTTTTAGCAATATTTTTAATTAAGGTATGTACATTATTTTTCAGACTTAATATTATCACACACTTAATAGACTACAGTATGGTATAAACATAACCTTTTTATGCACTGGGAAACAAAAAAATTCATGTGACTTGCTTTATTGTGAAATTTGCTTTATTGCGATGATCTGGAATTGAGCCTGCAATATCTTCGAGGTATGCCTGTATGTTAAAATAGAATTTTGGTACCTCAGACCTAATGTGACTACTGAATAGAATATTTTGAATTTGAGAATATTTATGTGGAAAATGCGGAAGCATCGTTCATTCATTCTCTACTGACCTTCAGTTCTGGCCTTTGTTACTAACAGCATTGGAAGTATATCCAGACAACAGGTGGGAATTGTTAGCACGATATTTAGTCTTTAGGCAGTTTCCAGGGACTACAGCCTGTGCTACCTTCACTTATCTTTCATAGTTTGTTCTAATTTTGGTTCTTTTAAAAATGCAACTGATGATTACAGAATTGGCTACAGGACAAAGACTCTCTTGCCTTTTGGGGTAATGTAACTGATTATTCTCTCTCAAGTTGCTTTTCATTTGAGCAGCTACTTCTGCAAAACATTTCACTCCTACATAACCTCAAAGCTATGCAGGTTGGATAGCCGTAGGGAAGTGCCAGGATTTCAGAAATTGGAGAAATCCTACAACAAGGTTTTTTAAAACTTAGATGTATGAATCCTTTAAAATTGTTGGTGAAGTTGTGTGTATGTGTGTGTTTTTTCTGGGAGTGAGGGTCGTGGGAAGAGTATTTTAAATTTATGTCAGCTTTTAAAGAAATAAAGAAAGAGTGAGAGAGAGGCTTATGGAGGAGTAGAGAAGGAAGAGCAGAGAAGGAGAGTTGGTTCTCATTGGCATGGAAGGGTTAGGCGGAGCTGGGAAGGAGGGTTAGAAAGGCTGCAAAGGCTAAGGGCTAATGAATAGGAAGTTTTGAGTGTGCTACTCTGTGACGTTGTCGTTTTATTTTTAAGCTTTAAAAAAGTTCTCTTCATACATTCCCTAGTCTCTCTACTATTCTCTCTACTACTTGATTCTCTCTGCTGTTTGGTGGAGAAAGGAATGAATATGTCCAAAGGGCAAATATTGAGGAACTATCTCTTCTTCTAATCATTGTGCCTTAGCACATCATATAGTCCTCACACCAGATCCCTGGGGCATAGACTCTTCAATAGGAGGCAAATAAGACAGAGAATGGTTAAATTATTTGTCCAAGCCAGACAATTGAACAGATGTGTGGGAAGTAGTTAGAATCCTGAAAGGTCCTGGAAGGAAAAGCAAAACATTATAAAATTAGCCACTTTCCTATTTGAAAGCATACCAAGTACTTACTTTTGCTTTCTAAGATGTAGTAAGGGAGAGGGATCAAACTATAGAACAGTACTTGAGCCACTTTCTAAATCTTAATATGTAGTGGGTAAACGAACACCAGGTAGAGACTAGTCTCCCGAGGAGAAATGTGCTACCTTCTTCTGAAATCTTTATTTTTTTGTATTGTCTGAAGGTGTTAGGAGCTGTTACTGAAATCGATACTTTTTTTTAAATTTTCAAATTGTTAGTTGACCACTTAGAACAAATACAAAGCCCTTACTCAGGGATCAAGAGAAATTTTATCCTTCATAAGGTGAATGAAAGAGTTTTGTATTTTGCCAAGGCCATGGGAGAGACATTTTAGGAAGACTAAAGTTGTCGGAATTAGAATCCTACAGATGAAAGTTCAGTCCTTTTGCTTTAGAATTTGGGGGGCAAGTTTACATTTTCTAATCTGACATTTTATAATGTGTGCTTCATTCTGTCTTTTAGAAACAAACTGTATGATATAGGGAGTGAACTCTATTAGAAGGAAGCATTATCTTAAGAAATAATAAAATGTAATAGCTTGAAGAATTAAAAAATAGACATGCAAAAAAGCGAGGGCTCTGATGTCAACCTGCCAAAATAATGGAATATTTTGGGGAAATTGTCAATATTGAGAACTTTGATTAATGTCATTTTAAATACCATGATTTTTTTTCTTTTTGACTATTTTTGAAAAAACAATGCTTTAAAAAAAATCCATAATTTTTGCTTGCCTTCAATTGCGTCCACCAAGAGTTTATAGATACACAATCCCTCTGTTAGGTGCTGGCAGAACAAATGAGGTTTCTTATCTTGAAAAGCTTGCACGAGGACCAGGGAGATGCACAGATAGGTACGGTATATTTGGTACATAAAAGAAGATTATGTAAGTGCTATGAGAATACAGAACAGGAAACATAAATAGACAGTTGTCAAATTTTGTTATGAAAATATTCATTTCCAGACTGAGTGCTCCAAACTTTGTTCTGGACTTTTGGAGAACAAAATAAGTGAAATCCCAACTTCTTATAGAGTTTTTCAGTTAAGTAAACAAATTCAGTTAAGTGGCAAGGGCTCTGTAGGATATAACAAAAAGGGATATATGAAAAGGAGGAACTTCTTTAGTTAACAAACCAAGTAATGTTTTACGAAAGGTGATATTTGGGCTGAGACCTGAATGATGAAAATAAGCCAGCTGAGGAGAGAGCTTTCCAAGCAGAGGAAAATCCAGTATAAGGAGATTGGGGCACGCATAAACATGGATTTTTTTAAAGGACAGAAGAAAGCCCACTGAATCTGGAGCATCTTAAGTAGGGGAAGAGAAGTGTAGGAGATAATGTTGGAGAGGAAGGCAGGCACCAGACCATGTTGAAATGGAGGTGCTAAAGAATTTGGATTTTACTCTCAATTGCAATGTAAGGATGAGAAAAGATTAATTGTATGTATTGGGAAAAAAAAATAATCTGACTGCCAGTAGGGCTGCTGGTGTGGAAATCATGAAATCTGTTAGTGTCCTAGTCTAGTTGTCCTTCTGAGAAGTGACAGGAGTTTGATAAAACTAGTGACTATGAAGAAAGATGGGTTGAAGAGGCAGCTTGGAAGTAGAGACAGTAGGAATTGCTGGTGAATTACAAGAGGAAAGTGAGAGAAAGGAAAAAATCAAACTGATTCCTAAGTTGTTAGTTTTAGTAACTGTTTATATTACCTTACCACTTAATCAGATGAGCAAAAATGATGGTGGAGGAAGAGGCTTGAAAAAAGGAAATAAAAAGATGAAAGATACTATGAAAAGTAGGGTAATGACATTGCCTTCAGCACAAAGGTAATAGCAACAGAAATATTTAGAGACATTAATTTTATAACATAGAAAAAATATTATCTCCGATGGGCTGAGACCCAAATCATGATTTCATTTGTCATACTTCTCTCTGCCCACAGATCCTGATTATTGCTTCTTAAGCTGCCTGGGCATGAAATAATATTACTATATAGTATCTTGAGTTATTTTAGATGAACAGTTTCTGGCATGTTCTTTTTTTCTACTGGGAAAATCTCAATGCCAAGAACTAGCTGTTTTGCACAGTGTGTTGGTGTTTTGGTAGCTATTCATAATGATCTTAAGAACATACAAAAATATTTTTCTTATTAGAGTAGCATATTACATAGTCTTCTGTTCATCTATAACAACCTGCTTCTCTCATGGTGGGAGGCTAGAGTGGAAGAAAGCCCTTTGTGGGATGGTTAATTCTATGTGTCAATTTGGCTTAGCCACAGAGTGTCCAGATATTTGGTTAAACATTATTTCTGGGTGTGTCTGTGAGGATGTTTCTGGATGAGATTAACATTTGAAATGGCAGACTGAGTAAAGCAGATTGTCCTCCCCAGTGTGGGTGGGCCTCATCCAATCCATTGATGGATTGAATAGAATGAGTGAGTAAGACAGAATTTGCTCTATGCCTGACTTTCAAATTGGGATGTGGGTATTATCCTGCCTTTGGACTTGAACTTGGGTTGGAACTTACACCACTGGCTCTGCTGCTTCTCAGGCATTTGGGCACAAATTGGAACTATATCATTGGCTCTCCTAGGTCTGTACTCTTCAGTCTCCATAATTGCATCAGCCTATTCCTTATAATAAATCTCTTGATACTATACAACATGTAGTATATAATCTGTATGTATCTCTATGTAAATATATATAAAAGATTATATATTATATCTATGTAAATATATAACCTTGTAAAGATATATAACTATTATATCCCCATAATTAAAAATTAAAAAATAAATCTTAAGGATTTATATATTATTTTATATATAATCTTATATATAAAGAGATTTCTATATAAAGAGATTATATCTATATAAGGATTTATTTATAGAAATGATTTTATATGTAGATTTATAGAGAGATATATCTTTACCGTATAAAGAGATTATATGCTATATGCTATATATCTCTTTATATTATATAAAGAGGCTATAAACTACACTATATAGTATAAAGAGGTTCATTATAAGAAATATATGTGTTTGTGTATATGTGTGTGTATATGGATATTGCTTTTTCTTTGAAGAATCCTAATAAATATATCCTTTATAATCCTTTATGCTAGTGTAGGAACATTCAGCTTTTTTGATTTTCATTCTCCAGACATCTAACACCCCAGTGAAGGGTTTTGTTTCTTAACTGATTTCATAGACTACATCTTTATATCCTGCAGAGACTGAATTGGTGAAGTAGACTCAATAAAAATAAAAGCACTAATAATGTTCTCATTAAAGCAGGAATATAAAAAGAATTATGTATATTAAAATATAGTAGCTCTTCATATGTGGTCCAAAGATCACTGTAGGCCCCCCATACTCTTTCAGGGGATCCATGAGGCCAAAATTGTTTCCACAATAAAACAAAGATGTTTTCCTGTTTTTCCTCCCATTTTCTCATGAGTGTATGGAAGAATTTCCCAGAGATTCCATGATGTGTGATAGATACCACAACAGATTAAATGAAAAAGTAAAAATGAGACTTTAACACATTTAAGTCAGACATTACAGAGATTTGCAAAAAGTAAAACAATGCCTGCCTTCTTACTATTTGTTTTGTTTGTTTTGGAAAATGGTTATTTTTCATGAAACTGAGTTAATTAGGTTAATAAATTATGAGATTATCTTTGTGAATCGAACAAATTAATATTTTTGAAATACCTCAGTTTTAATTTGTAATATGGTTAATTTTGATAGAACTCACAGAAACAAAAACTTTTTGATATGCTTAGTATTTTTTAAGAGTGTAAAGGCATCTTGAGGCTGAAGCATTTCAGAACGCTTAATCTAATAGAAGGCTTCTTATATTAAATATATACTAGGGTGGCTCTGACCCAAATGTGAAGTATGTACTTCCAAACATTATACTCTTACATTAAATTATTATGTCTGAAGTGGCGTAAACCAGTTCCATTTAAAAATTTATTTTTGTTTTGATGTTTTCTGGTAATTATCTCATGTATAGGTAGAGTTAGTATTGCCTCAGTGTTGTTATATTCTAAAATCCATACTCTTTGTTTCTTATTCAATCAGTCATCCAATTCATCAATAAACAAGTATTTATTGGACTTCTACTACATGCAAGGCCCTTGTTAGGTGGTGTGCCAGTTATGAATTTGTTTCCTCAGAGCTCCACATCTGCCCTTCATTACCTGCTCTGTGATAGTGGTGCTTGACCCTTTTAAGTGTTTCTTCTTTACAGCGGCTAGCACAGTGCTAAGCTTTGTCAGTAGAGGGCACTGGAGAGACATTTTAGAAGGAAGCAGCGTCTCTTTCTGGTTGCATTGTGTTTCTGTGTTTGCTTCTTGCTCCTGCTGCATCGCTGACAGTGCTATCTCCATGCAGCCCACATAGTCCCCCAGTGAGCTTGCAGCCCCAAACCTGGCCTAGTGTCCACCTTCAGGCTGGAAACCCTGGCCTCATGCCACCTGCTGCATGGCAAGTGTTTCCTGCTTCACCAGCCACTGTGGACCAGCTCTGGCCAGAGTGACCCGGCAAACTTCATCATCCAGTGAACTACAACCACACCTTCTTTAAGATACCTGATTTTTATCAACACCGCTCCCCTTTCCACATTTGTTTTTTCCTTGAGTACTTGGCTATTCTTTAAGATTTTCCTTACAACTTAAACCTTCTACCCCTTTGTGGGTAATAAGTCTTCATACTGCACTTTCACTGTTCAATGTACCCCATGTCTCTCACTTGTGATTGGACACTGAAAAAGTCAGGTGCTTTCTAAGAGAACGTTATTGCCCTTCTGAGGGAAATATATTATCTCCATTTAAATTATTTAGAATTTATACAAAAGCAGTATATAATTAAGGGTCAGAACCAGAAATTCAAAAACTGCGAGCCAGTTCTGGAAAAGAACACTGGCATGGCAGTGGGAGAAAATTGTGAAGAGTTTGTCAAATATGGGAGAAGGTGGTTGGTGAAGAGAAGTGACAGGTAAAATGGCCAAAGTGCTTTGGGGCAAGATCATGTAAGGCTGTGAATACTGAGCAGAGAAGTTGAAACTTCTCTTTTGGTTTATAGGATTTTGAATAAGACCTGACTATAAAAATGTTATGTTAGTGTACTAAAATACCAACACACTCACCCATACATATAAAGGAGTTTTAGAGTAAAGTATGGAAACCTATTCATCACTTGTTATTTTTGTTGCTATTAATCCTATTTTCTGTGTTAATACATTATTCATGGAGGTGTAATTTAAAGATAAAAAATTCATTAATATATAAAATCCATAGGGCATTGCTTATTCATCTAGATATTAGGCTATAGTATTTATGAATATGGGACTTGTTTTCTTTGGCCATTATTTTTAGTAAAAACTGCCATTTATTCTAAGTATTCTTTGTCTTTCTCCCTTTTTTAAAATGAGTTGAAATAGAAGCACCTGATTTTTGTATTGTGTTTTTTTGAATGCCAAGGTGCTGTTAATCTGTAGGATGCAAAGAGGATTTATTTTTGAAAAGCCCCAAACCTGTGTTTATTTCCTCATTTGATGTTCCTCAGGAAAGATAGTTTTCATATAGTCTCTTTTTTAATAAATAAAAGTATAAATCTAATGTCTCTTCATTGTAGAACATGTATTAGGAAAATGTCCACGGTAAAAATAAGAAAACAGGAGATAATTACAGTTCCCCCAAGAATATACTGTTACATTTTGCTATATATTCTTTGTTTTTTCCAGTCATGTGTACAAATTTATGTGTATGCATATGTGAATATACACATATTTACACAGATGTATTTATTTAACATCAATACACATTTTCATAAGTGGGTATAATATTTTTTAACCTGCATATTTTACTAACCATGTGGTGAATATCTTCCATGGAATAGTTTTAAATAACATATTTCTTAATGACTGCATAATTATTCATCAAATTGATTTTCTATCGTTTTACAAATTACCTATTATCGGACATTTAAAATGCTTCGTTATTCACTATTTTAAAGTGTAATGATGAGACGGACATCTTTTTTAGGTATATCTTCTTACGTATACATGATTGTTCATCTAGTACACATTTGCAGACATGAAATTGCCAGATCAGAGAGTGTATATCTCTTTAAGGTTTTTATTCTGATCACCACATTTCTTGTCAGAAAGGTTGCACTTTTTACAAATGAGAATATTATAAGCATGTAAGTTTTTCTCCTCTGTCTTGAATGATATATTTGAGAACTCCATTGCTCAAGAGACTGTAAGGAATATTTGTAAGGCCATATTAAAGAAGTTATGTTAATTAAAATTTAATACATTGTATTATGTGTGAACACAGATGTTTCATTATTAAGCTTTGAGATAGCTAAACTTTTATTAGAAACCTGAGAGATTAGTTAGCTGGTAACAAAACAATAGTAAATAAGCTTAAATTATAACATAAAGGATGAGGGAAGTGCATATTGTAGAATTTTCCTACTGAAGGATTGGGAGCCAATTATTCTGGGAGATTGTAGAAAGTAGTTTCTAGAAGTTGATAAGAATAGCATAGTGTTCTCTATGTTTGGGATGACGGAGGGGAATCTTGTGTCAAACAGGCAGCTACCTCCGTGGTGCCTTCCGGCCAAATTGCCACGATATCAAGTCAGTAGGCAGAAGGACTTAGGTGGCTTTTTGGTGTTAGTGCTTGCTTTTTTCCTGGGACTGTGCAATAAATGCATTATTACTCCAAAGCGCTCAGATAATGTAGCAATGTTACGCTGCATTGAAAGAAGATCATTTAGTGGAAACATTCTTTAGAGATTAATTATCAGCACTAATTTTCTTTATTATTTAACTTGCTTGAAATGCCAAAATAGTTTAGGGAAGCTTTTATTTTGTGACTTTTGTCTTTCTAATGATCAAATTGGTAATGCCTACAAATGAATACAGTTTGTTCATCCTATTTTTCTAATAAGAAAATTATTATAGCTTAAAAGTGCATCTGGTTGAAAATCCCTAAATGGTCTTAATGGTAAATATCATACTATATAATTAAAATGTGACACAAAGCATATTTTACTCCAAGTTTATTCAATAGTAGAAGAAAATGACTATTAGAAAGTCAGTAAATCATTTCTAGATCACTACTTTAAAATTGACATTCATAAGCCATAATTGATGCAGACTTGTAAAAATAATTAAAATGTAGTACTATCATAATATGCCACTGGAAAAAAACTGTTATAGCAGTTGAGAAGTAGGCTACACGTTTGTAAAGAAGCTGAGGCCCAGTAACATTGAATGACTTATCTAAAATCTCAGGACTGGTCCTAGTTAAAAGCAATAATTGGTGTGCTGTGCAGTGGTGAATCTCAAAGACATCTTACTAAATCAGCCATTGACTTCAGAATGTGAGTAAAACCAAGAATAGAAACATCCTGCTTCTATAAATTGGGTTGGAATCCAGGATATCCTGTTAAAAAAAGGTATAATTTCTCCAAAAATATGCACAATTTATTCTATTAATGTGCTGTCTGTGAGAATCAGGAAGGAAAATAAAATAATAATTCCAGTTTACAAGAGAAGATGAGAACTGGGAAAATGGAGTGAACAATAATATCAGTCACTGTCACTAGAGTATGCTTATTCCATACTTGGACAATACTAAAGTGTTATATGAAAGCTTCACAGAAGCTCTCGTCCATAGGGTGCCATTCAGTGGGAATTGGTCAGATTTTAAAATTGGTTTTTTAAGTAGTTGAAGCTATGAATTTGTTGTTGGGGATTAATTGAACTAGTTAGAATAGTAGTCATTGAGTGTTTAATGTGTCATGGGTACAAATTTTCGGGAGGGAATACACAGAATTGATTAACTACATGGTGTTAGGAAGAGAAGGTAAGTGTAACCCCTGAAAACACTGAGCTCTGCCAACACTACGCCTAATATATTTTGGTTAAAATTACATCCTAGAAAAAAGATGCTTTACAATAAAATCTGTGTTTTGCCTTAAGTGCGATAAATAATTATATTACATTTTTGTGATATGTTTTTGTTAATATCCACAGTGAACAAATGGTTGTTTTACTGCAGAGGTTCTTGTGTTCATATCAGCAGCCGAGTGGTCAAGTCTCATTTTTGTACTTAGTCACTACATGAACTTTGCTTGTCCTGTCAAGTCTGTGTGTGAGTGCCATGTTCTGTGCCTCTTCATGATATTAATAGATAACCAATGAGCATTTATTCAATCAAAGGAAGTGGAGTAGATTAGCAATTTCAACTGGATTTCTTGCAGCCCTAGAAGAGCATAGGGTCTACCTCAGAATTTGGCCAGTAGAAATGGTGATTAGCTGACAGCTTAGTAGGTAAGACTCCAAGTGGGTAAATCTATGTGCACAATTCTCTGCTCAGAAATTTTAAATTTTAGCCCTCACACTAACACTGTTAATACAAAATATCATTATTCCTTGAACTGAGTTTCAAAGTGATTAGTACATTGCAAATGGTCATACAACTTATATAAGTGATGACTTTGGGATTATTGGAAGTGATTCTGTTGCCTACTCTCTTAACCTATCTCCCTGCCATAATATTCTGGATGGGGAGAAAGAAAGGTGCACCTTCTATGTAAACAAGGCCAATACTGTATTGTTTTTGTTTGTTTCTCTGTTTTATATTAAAAGATTTCTGTTAAGATGAGAGATTTTTTAGAATGAGATCTGGCTCTACCTGATCTATTATATGACTTTGAATATGTTACTAATTGTGCCTCAATTTGCTAATTTGTAAAATAAGGATAATAACAGGTTGTTGTGGAGACTAAATGGGTTAATACATGTGTACTTTGAATAATGTCTGTTATCTAGTTCAATTCATCTCCTTACTCGATTGGTATTTTTCTATGGCTATATTCTCGAAGACAAACTCTTTTTGAGTTAAATTTAATGTTCAGAATGGATTGGTATCTTCTATTGTTATACATTTCCTTTTGCTTATATATATTTAGCTTTATTGTTTGTAATGTCATTTCAGGTTCCTATATGATAGTGGACTCTTCAGATCACGACCCTGGAGAAAAAGCCAGACTTCAGCTGCCTACAATGAAGGAAAATGACACTCACTGCATTGATTTCAGTTATCTATTATATAGCCAGAAAGGGCTGAATCCTGGCACTTTGAACATATTAGTTAGGGTGAATAAAGGACCTCTTGCCAATCCAATTTGGAACGTGACTGGATTCACGGGTAGAGATTGGCTTCGGGCTGAGCTAGCAGTGAGCACCTTTTGGCCCAATGAATATCAGGTAATCATCTGTGCTTTTCTGGTGTATGCTTTGATGTCATCAGCTCTCACTGTGTGTGTACTACATAGGCGTAAATACTCACCCCATAGTGGTGAGGCGTTGTCCCTCTTGCCCTCCTCCACCCTTGTTGTTGAGGAAATGTTTAGATACTTTGGTACAAAACCTTCAAAGTAGAGAAGATATTTTCACATATAAAAAAAAAAAGTAAATTCGAGCCCAAAATTTGTGGGTTGTTTGATAAAGAGCTACTTATTGACAGATACATTTCTATGGAGGAAATAGTCTTTTTGAGTTGACTGTAATATTCAGACTGAATTCATTTACCAACTTATTGAAAATAACATTTGGAAACTAAACATGAAATAGTCTTTCATGAAATATGTTAAGGGGGAGACATTTTTATTAAATTTTGATTAATTATTCAATTAATTTTTTTCAATTACATGGGATAGAAAAATAAGCAAACAAAAAAAATAAGTTGTCCATAGTACCTTTGAATTTCATTTTCCAGAAATGCTTAATCTAATTATGATTAAACCAGACAATGAACAGTGTCAATACTTACATCATTTTTTGTGTGACTGAGCTTACATGGTTTAACCAACAAAAAAGTGCATTTACCAGTCTGGAGAGTTGTTCGGTAACCTGCGTTGTCAGTACCTGGAAACAGAAAATTATCTCTTCGAAAGCTCACTTTTGTGTTAGACCTTGAGATTTAACTTTTAAAGGACTTGCCTATTTGTAGCTTATTATACAGCCTAATGAGAATACATTTGTGTAAAAGTATATTTCATTATGGTCAGTAAGCAGTATATAAACTAATGATTGTTTTATTTCTGCTTTTTAAAAATGAAGTATTTCTTCAGGTTAGGCTTATCTTTATTCCTAAAGGGGACAAAAAGCAATGCCTTATTTCAATTGCTTTGTCTTGAGTTGAGTTTTCTATTTTACATCATAGACATGATTCCACAGGTCCTCAGTTCAGGGTTATGTGTTTATTGAGATTTCAGTAGATTTTTCATTGGGTACTCATTGATTCCATTATTAAATAAAAGGACGTTCCTCTTCAATCGGAGACAGCCATCTGCTTTTTCAGGGCCCGCAGCTTCAGGAGGGCTGCATATGTAGTAGGTAGGTGGGTGGGGGTGTGTGAAGCTAATGCTAAAGTACTGGCTGAATGATCAATGGGCTCATCTCTAACAATAGTGGGTTGATGGCTCTCATCGCTGGGTCACCCTCACTATGCATTATCATTGTACTGATTTCATGAAAATCTAGTCATAGGAGTTTAACATAGCTCTGGAAAAAAGCTCTGATTCAGCAGAATAAATTTGTCAACAGATTCAGCCTCCATTAAACGAAGCCCCAAGTAACAAGTTAATCTAGCAAAATCATTATAAGTGTGGGTTCTGAAGTCAGAGTGCCTTTATTCAGCTCTGTTTGCTATTTGCTACCCATGTAGATAGTTCTTTAAGAAATCAGATTGTTAGTTGTACTCTAAAAAAAAATAGAAGTACATTTTGATAAAGCCAACACATAATACATCTATGGTATATTTCTTGTCCCTCATAACTAAGAAATGCCATACATATAATTATTTTTCTAATTTTTTAAAGATCTGTCTTTGAATCATTGATGTTAATAACGTTGTGGCACAGATTATTGCAGTGTTATTCTAATGTTGAGTTACTGTACCTTCACTGGATGAATAGTTCTTTGTTCAGTCTCCTTTTGCATGATGAAACTCCCTATGATGTATGTGTCTGTGGTTTATGTAAACAAACAGTGTAAAAAGTGCCTGGGCGAGTTTCACCTTGGCCAGTGAGATATTTTTGGAGATGTCTTCTCAGAGAAAAAGATAACTAAATACGTGGAACCTATGGGTAAATGTCTCATTGTTGAAGATTAAAATTTGAGTCATACATAATTTCTTAAGTGATCATTTTGCTTCCACATCTTTTTCCTTAATCTGCAAAACTTAATCAATGAGAGCAAATAACAGTAATTTTTATTCATCTGCTTAGTGCTCAATAAATTACGATTGATGTTTTCATCAATCCAATCATGTATATACCTAGTTTTATACCTGTACATTAATTATTAGAAACAACCAGCATAACATAAACTATATTTATGTAGCATTTTTTTCCCTTAGGAAAGAGCATGAAAAATATTAAATCTTTTGTACATTTTTGATAGCTTTCAGAATCAAATATCTGTCAAGTTTTTGGTAAATGCTGGTTTGCAGGCAAAACATGGTAGAATTTTTAGTAGGTGTCTTAGGAGCTGGAGTCTTTATACTTAAAGACTAACTCAACTGTTTAAAGTACCAGATATCAGAAGCCAGTTTTGAGATTCCATTAGGGAAATTTGGAGCTTTGATTTCTATTCTTGTACAAGAAAAGAACCAACTTATATATATATACAGAAGTGTGCATCAGACTTGCTTATAGAGACAAACTTATTTGTTGAAGTATCTTTCTCGTCCGCTGATCAAAACTGCTCAAGTAATTGGTTAAGATTACAGAAATATTTCTTATAAAAAAGATTTTAGAAGTACTTTTAAGTACGAAAGTATTAAAGAAAATACCTTCCTTGTCTTTAGAAAAAAGCAGTACCTTATGTCTGCTTTTAACATAAAAGAATATAGTTGTGGCCCTTGTAAAGCATCTAATTTTGCATATACCATCCTATTAGACTTGCCAGAATGGATTAGCTTCAGATTGTAGACAAACTTAACCAATGAATTGATCTATTTGATTTCATTATTTAGTATTTCGTACTTTAACTTTGTTTATAGTGTAGTTTATGGAGATCTGTTTGCTGTGGCGATAACTGTTCTTTGTGGCTGGTCCAACTCATGAATGGATGAGAATACTGGCTATATAGAATGGCCGATTGTATTTTCATCCCAGCCACTTTTTTTTTTTTTTGGAAGGTTGAATAGTTTATTATTTACAGTTGTCACATAAAGTGATGAAAGTGAGCAGGGGCAAGGTCAGGATGACCCCAGCTCAGTCGGTGATAATGAGCTCGTCTACCCCCCAGTCTTCATAGCTCCCATCAGGCAGGTAGCGGCGGATGATGATGGGGATCTTCCAGGCCTTGAGCTCCTTCATGGTGTTGAGCAAAGGGTCTGTCTACCCCTCCAGCTCCACCATCACAGGAGCACATATCGCGATCCGGAGAACTCAGGTGCCCAGCACATGGGCTCGCTCATACTTGGTCATGTACGGTGTGGTGATTCGCTTCTGTTTGGCCTGCGGTTGCTTTCCAGATGGGAGTATCTCCACGTTCTCCTGGCCTTCCTCCTTGGCATTCTCCAAGTCATCTAACCCTTCATCCTCCTCCACATCATCAAAGCCATCGCCATCAAAATTTTCCTCGTTGCCTGACATGACACCCTCCCCAGCCACTTTCATCCCAGCAAAAGAATGCCCTTGACTGTCAATGCCCTTTACTAGATCTTAGAAGAAGGTTTTGCTAGGTTGTGAATTACTCTGCGTTATCAATTAAGTTATAGGACTTGTCTCAAGAATTAGCTGAAAAGGCACACATTTATTATCCTTAAGGTTGGGGGAAAGTTATGCAAAAATGCGAATACTCAAATACTGCTTGCTTAGAAACTCTCTACAGGCTAAACTTCACTATGTTGAAGATTGTGATACATTATATTAAGTAATATATGTAAAAAATACTTATTTAAAAAAGGATAGCTTTACAAAGGTTCAGTGTTTTTTATTGCTTTTTAAATCTTATGTTCTGTATTTTCCTAATCTGTAGTCATCAAGGGAAGCTTCATGGAGGTGTGATATTTAAATTCTATCTTGAGGTTTGATGGAAATTGATCAATATGTAGAAGATAAAGACTTCCCAGGGAAAGTCACAAAATTTGAAACTTTAATAGGTAGGTGTTTGGGAGACATTGATGGATTTAGTTTAGTTTTTTAAATTTTTATTTTTGTCAGAGGTAGTGATATCATCTTGGTTCACTTGACAGATTTGCTAGTCACTGTCCATTTGTATTTTCTGTTTTGTTTCTTCTTTTGAGATTTTTGGATCATTCCTTAGTTTGTTAGTATTAGTTAATTTCGTATGGTTCTTAAATAATATACCCAATTTTTTAAAATTTTGAAAGCATGCTATTCTTTTCAGGTTTTTTATTTATTAAAACATCTACTATTAGACTATGAGGTCACACCATGCTAATCCCTGGGGATCTACAGGCAAAGTCCCTCTTCTCATGAAGCTCACAGTCTAGCCTTGCACTGTAAGAGATAAAAATGTAAATCAGATGTGTGCTCTACTCTTAAGGAACCAAGGCCAGATGGGAAATGTGAGATATACAAAGAAATAACTTGAAACACATTAGCAATTGTTAAATGACTTGAGAAGTAAATATAAAATGTAGCGGGGAAAGCAAAAACAAAAGATAGTTAGATTTGTGTTCAAAGTAATTTGAAGCAGAAATGGAACTGGAATGCTGGCCTTTTGATTTCTCTCCTTCTAGATTAGTATGCTTTCCACTGTACTTCATAGTTTTTCTTAAATCACAATTATTTAGAGCAAATACTTTTTGGATACAAACAGAATCAACAAATATAAA
The DNA here is from genome assembly GCA_963575035.1 of Avahi laniger. Taxonomy (NCBI): domain Eukaryota; kingdom Metazoa; phylum Chordata; class Mammalia; order Primates; family Indriidae; genus Avahi; species Avahi laniger. Next base: position 35,732 of record CAUYSK010125894.1, read on the forward strand.
TTTTGTTTTTTGACATGATCATTACAGTGATACACTAATATATAAGGAACTGTTTCTCGCCTTTGTCTTCAGAATAGTATCTTTCCAGCTTAGTGTACTGATTATAGAAATTATCATATTACATTTGTTTATTTACCTGTTTCTGTAGGCCTCAAGTAAGTACTGTAGATTCTTAAGTTGATTGCTAAATAGAAATAAACAGAAAAAGAAACCCTCAAAATCTGCATGAGGTATCATTTTAGTGTTAAATTTCAACTGAAGATCAGCATACCTTGAAAAGTATAATTTTCTCCACTCTGGAAATCTGACCTGTCTTGTATGTGTAAAACTAAGTTCTGCTTTGGGATTAAATCCATTACTTTCTTACTGAACAGTGAGGTTGTTACTAAATGAGGCAAGCAGACGTATGTAACTTGCAAAACTATTAGTGGAAACCTAATCTGCTATTTTCCATTAACTGGGTGCACATCATTAATCACAAAAATGATGCGTGATGAAAACTACAGGGATTTGGCCAGAAATTGGAAAGTGATAATATAGCATAAAGTGAATCCCGTCCCCTTGCCCCTCAATTCACCAAGAAACAAATACTGAACTTTTGTAATTCATTTTCTTCTTAATGTTTTCCATCAGTTTGAAAAAAAATATAAGAACTGGACAGGGCATGAGATTTTCTGTTTTTATCTTCTTTTTAAACAGTTATATTAACATGTATATGTTGGCAATAGAAAGACGGTTGTACTCCAGAGATTCTACTGGCTTTGGATCTAAGAAGATTGGGGCTTAAACCAAGTGACTGTTTACTTGAATAAAGAGCCTCTAAAAGATTGATCTTCAGACATAGTGGCTTACGTATGAGAAGCATGCTCGTGAAACATCCACGCAGAGAGTGAGGAAGAGGGCATGCCACTCCTCTGTCTTAGCGCTTGAAACTCCCCTAATTATTGCTGGTCCTCATTCATCCCTATAGAGGCCCACTTTAGAAAGATGGGCAGCAAGATTTTTCTTTCTTGCTCTGTCTTACAGAGGTAACATCTTCATTTATAAGCTTCGTAAATGACTCTGGCTCATTATCTTGCATAGTAGCATTGCAGATATTGCTAGTTGTCTATTCAGTTAGTCATTCTCCTCACTTTCTTCCATATTGAGAGGGCTCCCTCTTGTCTTACTTGCTTTCGAAACTTCCTTTGCAGGTAAGGGTGTCCTGGCCACGTGACACAGTTAGGTCATATTAATTATGATGAAAATCTGCCAGGAAACTCCTGCGAAAGATGCTCCTCACTGATAATAAAGAGAGAGACATGTTGTTGCACGAGAACATGATGCTCGGCGCCACTGTGGCCATCTCGTAACTGAGGAAGGAGAAACTCGACAGACAGGGTAACAGAGGAGAGTCTGGAAGGAGTCTGGGTCCTGTTCTCAGACAGAGTAGTGGTAATTATAATAACGGCAATTGTTTAAAGAATTTTTAGATGACTGTTCTGCTATGCTGCCCAAAGCATTCTAATATACTGTGTCGCATTATTCTTTGGGTTTCAGGAGTCCTACCTATCAACACATTGCGGATAGCACAAGTGAGACATATGGCAGAATTAAAAGTATGCATATCTACTTAGGCATGAAGCAATTCATATTTTTCAGTCTAGCTAGAGAGAGAAGACAAACTTATATACTTGAATATGCAAATAGGGCCATGAGACAGTGGATCAACATGTGAAAGGGGGAGAAAGAAAGGACAGAGAGATGATCTGTTGAGTGTCTACCCCATGTAGGACACCAGGCTGGATACTTTCCTGTATGTCATTTTTAATTTGTTTTAATATTTGATCAAGTGCTAAGTAAATGTTTCTTACCTTCATGCATGGATTAGATTGTGCTTATTTAATCTTTGGACTTTACCCCTATTGCTGACTTCTGAAGTTAGCCACAGCTAGATAGGATTATTTTAGTTATAACAACAGGAATTGCCTAACCTGGTCACTGTGGTTCATTTTTACACTGGTGAAATACCTTCTGTTTGATAGGCTATTAAGAAAGCAGCCTTTACTGCTGCTTTTTAATCCTCATGATTCTCTTTGTTGCAATTAAAGTACCCCAAATGGGTTTGGAAAGACTCCCATGTTGTTATTGTTTTCTTAAAACTTACAATCCAGTGAGGGTGACTTCTCCCTGGTTCCTGATGGTGATGTGCTTTTAGTACAAAATGCCTGCTCTTCTTTGACTTTGAACTGTTTGTATTGATTCATTGATGAAACTTATGGTTGTGTAAATAAACATAAACCAATGAACAAAAGAGCCCCACTAGTTAACACAGTAATCCCTGTAAGTATGTGACCAGTCTCTTGTTATTCTGGTCAATCATACCTGTTTTTATGTGGGTGGGGACTATGTTTTTATGCCCCAGTGCCTCTTCCCTGTTTCTTTTGAGAAATATTTCCATGAAATTAATTCAACTGCCTCTTAACAACTTATTGAAAAATAATGAGCAGTAAGGAGAGAAAGGCATTATTTGTCCAATTTATGACTTTTTTTCCCTTAGGAGTTTGTTTTATTCAAGGGGAAGGGGGAAGACAGATGCTACAAAGAGTAGTGCAAGAGATGCTGGTTCTTTGCTTGTTCACTCAACTTATATTCACTTCAGTTTGCTGAATCTGAATTAACACACTTCGGATTCCTTGTTTTGCATCCCTCTTTATTAATTATTTAGCATACATTTATCAGGCAGATCTTCACGCACTAAGATAAAAAAAATGTAGCCAAATACAAAAAATGGGAGAACCACTTCCTTCTAATCAGTTTAACGGTGTTTCTGACAACGCCCTACCATTTCATGACATATATGAAAAATCTAGATAGCAATTTAAAACTAATTCCTTCTTCCTTTATTTTGTCTAATTGACTTTGATAGTCAATTAGAATTGGTCTATTTTTTTTAGAGCTTTTTAGTTTCTGTACAACTTGAATTTCTGTGTGATTCCTTTGTCCATTTTCATTGCAAAACTGATTTTCCTTCATTTATGTAGCATGTGAACAAAATACTGGCTCTCCAAGGGAAAAATAAAAATGAGTGACATGTTTTTATGTAGAATTTAACTTTTATGCTGTGGTGATTTTGGTTTTAATTCTTAGAACGTAATGCAAATGTAAAAGGATACAATTATCTATTTTAGTATAAGTTTTTCAATTGAGAGAGTGTGGTAGAAGGGAAACAAGGAAAATGTCAGACATATTTTTAGTCTGTATCAATTTTATTCTTTAGATAATGTTATATAGAACCTAATTATTCTCTTTTTAGTAACACAAATTGAAATATAAAGGAAAACAAACTTTGGACACTGTAAATTACACTCATGTAATCTAGTGGATAATTTTTGGTTAATTTTAGCTATTTTGATTTTCAAAAGATATTCTTAAAACTGTCATTATAAAACTAGCTGCTGCATGTTATTTCTGCATTTAGTTATAAATAACCATTGCACACACCACTGGAATTTCTTGATGAAAACTAGATTTTTAATATTCTTTGAATGATCTTTTAAAAAATCATTGTTCTCAGCTTTCTGGAAGCAGTAAATCAATTCTCATTTTATGTTTAAAAATAAGGTCTATCATCATAAATTTATACCAAATAATAATTCAATAAAGTAATAAAGAATGAAAAATTTCTAGTACTTAGAGAACAAAGTTTGGTTAAAACCTAAATACCTTTAGATCCTGGTATTTTGCAACAACAGCACAATTATAATACTTGGAAATAAATACAGTAGTTCTTTGGGTTGATATTTATTAAAAGACACTTTTGGTTTGGTTGTGATCTTAAGTAATAAGGCTTACAAAGGGATGAAGCCAGTTTAGCCCCGTAATTGCTGTGTTTTGTTTTTGGTTGCTGTTTTTTGTTTTCCTTTTCTTTCCTTTTTCCTTATCTTTCTAATTTTGGGGGTGGTTGGGTCCCATTGTAAGCAGAACAATAAATACATAACCAAATAATTATTTATCGAGTGTGTGTGTTATATTCGGTGTTGTGACATGCTGTATAAGAACTAGAAGTAGAATGTCTCTCTTTTTTTATGGTGGTAGAGAATAGAGTAGAAGCCATTTTGTATATTGGATAAAGGTTTGGATTAGTTGTCATTTGACCTGTCTTCAGTATCCATTATCCCGTGTTCAGGTCCATTCTGTCGAGGCCTCCTTACTTATTGAGTGACTGCGTTGGTGGGACCTTTTGAGTTTCAGTCCCCATAATATGGGATGATGGCTAGTCTACTATGTTTTATATAGAGTTTGAAGGAGATAATGAAATCTGTCTTTAAAGTGGTCTGTTTAAAGCTCTTACAAATAACAGATACCAACTTGAACTAGCAATGTAAAAAAGAGAATTGAGAAGATTTGAGAGTCACTCAGCATTTAAGGGAAGTGGAATATCTAAGCCTTAAGAAGACGGGAGAGCCAGAGTAGATCTGAGAACGACAGCAATACTGACTTTCTTCGTGAAGGATTGCTGTGGCTGACTCATTAATTTATCTGTTCAGTCAGTATTTGTTGAGCAACCTAATCCATGCCCGGCATCCTTCTGGGTGCTGGGGGTAGATAGATAGATAGAATAAGTCTCAAGGTTCCTATTTTTCCAGGAATTCTACTCTAGGGGTGTGGGGGGGCAGGGAACACAAGATAAATAAATAAATAAATGAATACTAGAAGGATTAGAATGTAGTAATTGCTAAACAGATAGCAAAAGAGAAAAATGTGAGCGCTGGAGTCCTGGAAACCAGGAGATATATCTGTTTAAATTGATTCCTCAATTCTTGTGGACTCCTCAGAAGAGGTGAATCAGCAGAGAAGTGTGAAGACAGTGAAGGTTTTTGAAAGTGATTCTTATGACTGAGCTCAGCAGATCAAAGGTGGGCCTTAATGCAGCATTTGCCGGCCATCCACGCACTGCTGTGATTCAAACTCCATCTGTTCAAACTAGACTCTCAAAGTCATGATGTGCAATATTTTTGGATGATGATCTTTGGGGCGGGGGGAAAGGCACATTTTTGTTACTTAGTTCCTTTTCTGCTAGGTAGAGATTTATTTGCTATGAAAGGTAGTCATGTTTTGGCTGATAAACTCATTTTTTTTAAAAAAACGTTTATTTAAGGATTCTTCTTTTGTCAACAGAATTGCAATTTTTTTTTTCATTTAAGTTTTTTTTTTTTTTTTTTCTGCTGGGATTGCTAGGGATCTTTACCTTATAATAAAAGATGAAGGATGTCCAGATGATGCTCTTCTCCCCCATCTGCCGGTTAAGTCCTTAATCTTTTACACCTGGGTGGCTTCTAATCCTTTATTTGCTTTATGTACCAGTAGTTCCAAGTGGGACGAGTTATGTGTCACATATGGCTAGTAAGTTTCCTTGTGCCATTAAAGGGCATGCTGCTCCCTGAGATCTTCTGGAAAATAAAGTGGACTGCTGTTCACAAATGGACCTGCCAGTTTTAATGCAACCCAGTTAATAAGTGGCATTCACTCACGGTACAACCAGGAGTGCCGCATTGATTGGCAGCAGGAAACTCCTTGTTCACGTTGAGAGTTTCTTTTCACAGGGCTGCTTGCCTTTGAGAATTGTCAGTGGGCTGCCTTTGCCATGCGGCAAAAGGTTCTTTTGGCTTTTTTCATTGCTATTTGCTTCGCTCTTTGGAGCTGGTTGAGTTATTTAGTTATGGGTCGGAGTGGTAAGGCGCAGAAGTTTTAAATGAGTTTGTTTTTGGATCTTCCTTGGTCAGAGTTCTTTTTTCAGAAGAGCATCAAGCAAAGAATACAGAAGGCAAAGTTATTCTCTGTTTCTTAGCTATTACTGTGCTAAATTACTTAAATTCAGTGGACAGCCTTGTCAAGAGGTTATGCCCTGAATTGAATTTCAGCCTTGAATCCTGTTCTGGTTCAGAGAAAGCTCATGTTGCAGAAATAGTCCTCTCATCTCAGCCACATAAACCTTCCTAACAAGTCATCTCTACACCCAGTTGAAACAGTGTGTATCTATCAGTTACCTTATCCAGTGATGAGAAATTAGAAAGAAGGTGCCATCTGCTTCCTCTGCTGTTCAAGCGAAGGCCTGTTCATCTATAACTACCTTAATAAATCATGTACTTGTTAGGTGAAAACAGAGTAGCTCACCAAGCTTAAAAAAAAGGAAAGAAAGAAAGACAAGAAAAAGGCCGTTCATTGTTCAGTACCTTTACATCTCCGATTAGCCCTCATGCAGATGAATGGCATTGGTTCGTAGGAGCAGAGAGACTAGAATTTTTTGTTCAGTCTCATTGCCACTACTAGAAAGATAAACCCTCATTTGTGATCATTTTGCTTAGAGAGAATGAACCCAGTACCAGTTTGAGAATGGGAAACTTTCTATAGAAATGGTAATTATTTATTAACCTTGAGAAGAAGGAGAAATTTAAAAAGTTAGGGATATCTTAAATTGGAGGGAATCATTTGGAAAATATAAATTAAAGTAACATTTGTACTTTTTATTATAATCTGGTCACACAAAAATTCTTTAATTCCTGAGTGTCATTACAGTTTTCTGCTTCAGCAATATAAAACACATAGGCTGATGAGACGTTATTACGGCTTCTGATGTAACAGATTTTGGAGGCAGTGACTCCAGTGAGAGGAAGTTCCAAGCTGTTTTGTGTAGCGGCTACCACATTCCAGCATGGCTATAAAGCCTTGCATAAGGTCCGAACCTTGCTTGCAGACCAGGACTGCTGCATCTGGTCTTTGACACTTACGTACTGTTGAGGTGATCTATATTGACTTCTGGCTCCTCCTGGAGTCTGGTCTTTCCTACCCTTCTCTGCCTTCAGCATTGGCCTGGGAGGCCCCATTTACATCCTAACTTTCATCCACCGCTGCTGTCCCAAGGGGGACCATGCCCGTATCAGGGAAGGATCTTGTTCTTAGACCAGGGGCTAGGAGAATCGGGGAGTGGGAGATGGGATGCCTCTACCATGCCCTTTAATAAGAAAGACTCATTTTTCAGAAAAAGTCTACCGAGTGCTCAGTTGGGTTAGACTTTGTTGTAAGAGAAAAAAGAATCAGAAATGTTAACTCTTTGAACTTAGAAGCTGTTCTGTAACAGGGTTGTAATTTATAACCTGTTGACTGTCGAATGGTGAGACATTCAATATTGGGACTAGCAACCCTATCATTTTTTAATGCTCAAGATTATAATATTATTTATTTAAAAGTGACATAACATCTCCACAGTTATCTGCTCTCTCCTGCATATTCGTTTTATTTCTCTATGCTTACCCCAATGTATACCATGTACCCAAAGATGCCTACCTGTCTCTTTGCAAACATGTAAACCTTTCATCCTCAAAAGATGTTGACCTGTCCTTCTATACATCTGCTCTTTATAGCCAGACTCCACAGGGTAATTTTTACTTAATATCTCTAATTCCTCTCAAATAGTTCTCTTATACCTTGTAGCTTGGGTGCTCTCCATTTCTTGCATCTGAAAATTACAGTTTTAAGATAACGAGGTATCTGTAACTTTCTCCAAGTCCATATTCCCCTTGACTTCCATGTAATATTTGATATTACTGGATCCTTTTTTCCTTCCTTAGATCTAAAAGCCTATACTATCCTATTTTTTGGTAAATTTTTCTGGTCATTTTTTCATCTTTTTCCTTTTCTCCCATTCTTTTTTTATTCCTGTAAATGTAAGCAGTTCTATGTATTTATTCAGTTTTCTTTTAAAAATATTTATTTTTGGTGAATATTTTAACAATAAATGACTATGTACAAGATATAAAGAATAATAAAACACAAATACATGTATCCATAAACCAGCTTAAATAAGCTCATCAGAACCCCCCTGAGAGTTCTTCTCCATTGAAACCTTTCTTCTACCCCAAGGGATGCAGTGTTCTAAATTTTTTTCATCATTTTCTTCCTTTTTGCTTAACTTACTTTAAACAAATATTTTAAGTTTTATACATTTTAAAAATATTTTGGAAACTGTATCATGTTTTGTGTATTTTTTGGCATCTTGATTTCCCCCTTCCATTCAACATTCATGTTTTCTGTGTAGTTGAACTTAATTTCTTTCAGTGTTGTGTAGTATTCTATTTTTGAATAAGCTAAAATGAATTATTCAGTCTTCTGCCTATGGATAATTGAGTTGTTACTGGGTTTTCTAATTGTTACTTTAAAAACAATATTGTTGTGAGCATTCTTGTATATGTGCATGATATTGCTAAGTCCTGTGGTATATGTATGTATTCAACTTGATAAGATGATACTGACGTTGTTTGCCAAAATGATCGAACAATTGGCATTCTGACTAGCACTATGTGTTTCTATTGTTAAATATTCTCACCAACCCTTGGTATGTGTACATTTTCAGATTATTTTTCCTACCGGGTAAGGATAAAATTGTGGTCACAATTTGAATTTCTCCGACTACTGTTGAAGTTGAGCATGTTCTCAAATGTTTGTCATTTGTGTTTCTAATTTTTTCAAATGCACGTTTATGTCTTTTGTCCAGTTTTCTATTAGTTTATCTATTTCTTATCAATTGGTAGGCCTTCTTTGTCTAGACTAGATATTCATCCTTTGACAATAATATGTATCTTTCCTGGTTTGGGATTGGTTTTTGATTTATAGTGCTTTGGACAAAAAAATTTAATTTTACTCTTGATGATTTTATTGATTTTTTATTTTACAGATTTTTTTAAAAATGACTTGGTTAGGAAGCCTTTTTAACCCTGTGATTATTTAATCCTATACTTATTTTTAAAAACTTATGATTTGCTTTTAAAATTTAAATATTTAATTTTAATTATCTTGGGATTAATTTTATATGTGGTATAAAATAGAGTCTTTTACGATAGTCTTCCTTAGTGCTGGATTCATACATGTATTCTCTTTCTCTCTCTGCCCTCCCTTTCTCTCTCTCTCTTTGTCTCTGTGTCTTTTTGTGTGCGTATGTGTATATATATTTTTTCTTCTGAGCTCTAAGCCCTCTTTCCAGCTACCTGATGGAAATGTCTATATTGATATACATCACCTTAAACTCATCATATCTAAAATAAGACTCCTTTTCTCATATTTTCTCAGCCTCTACCCCCATATCTAACTGGTTTCTGGATCTGTTAAACATTTCCTTTGAAATAATTTCTATCTGATAGTTTTTATTCCTACCATCACCCTATTTCATACCACATGACCCAAATGTCAGACTCTGCAGTGTTTCAAGTAGACTTCTTACATCTCTATTTTTCCCACAGGGACCATGTGCTGCTTACACCATAATAGTGTTAATCTTTTTAAATCAAGACTTTGATTATCTCAAAGTGGCTTATTAACTCCTCCTTGTCATACTCAGGTGTGTTAGTCCTTACGAGGCTCTCTAGTTCTTCTTTCTAGCCCCAACTCTGCTTTGTAACATCTCTCATTTAAATTCGTTTTTCTTTAAATTATCTTATGCTCTTTGTTTTCATTTATTAGCTCATTCCATTGTATCCATTGTTCTACTTCTTGGCAGAGAAGTAGATCCATCGTATCATCATTCTTTTGGCATTCATGATTCCCTGAGTTATAACTTTACTGAGTGTTTTTATTGAACTACAGGTACCAATTCTTATATTTTATTTTCTATAGCACCTATCATAATACCTAGTGTATAATAGATGATAAATATTGGTATTGATAGATTGATTAGTAAAAGGATACTAATTTTATGTGGTGAAATTGGGTTGTTCTGAGTGAATTATTTTAAAAATACTTGATTTGGGGAGTTAGATTTTTAAAAATGCTACTAATTTTATTATGGCAAAAGTGAAATATTAGAGTTTTATTTAGGATGATTGACAGATGTAATATTTTCCTGAAAGATCCAATTTTCAATCTGTACAGAGAGTCTTGTCTTACTAAATTACCTGTATTTTTATGTTAACTATAAATGGTTCATTTCTATTTTTGTTTTCTTGATCTTTTTTATTTCTTTTTGTATGTTTCTTGACTTTCTTGGCCAGAGACAAGTAGTACCCCTGTAGCAATAGCACCTTCACATCTTAGTAGACTTATTTTCTTCCCTTTCCATTTTCTATAAACAGGACAAGTCATAGTAAAAATGCCTGGACCAACTATTCAAGCCTGATATTTGTATGATCTCTTTGTGGAAAAAAGGAAATTTTAAATTCTCTAAGCTACCAATAATGTAGAAAGTGAATCCAGCATTATTTGGTGATTCATGTAAATTAGAAAAAAAAAAAAAAAAGAAAATTTAAAGGGAAAATCTTGTTCAGGCCTCTTCATTAGTGAACTATATTTCAGATATTAATTGGTCTGCATTAAAGTGACACTGATAAATCAACAAAATGATGGCTCTGAAAAGAGAGTTCTTCAAAAATTTGCTAAAAAGCATATCAACTTTTCTTCTTTTTCAAACTTTTAAGTCTCCTCTAGAGCAATCAAGAAGAGAATACTTAGACAAATAGAATAAAGAGTTATTTTTGCCTTCAGAAACAATTTTATTTAAGAAAAAAAATATAGAAATAGCAAAATAGGTATAAGAGAGAACTTCCACTTGCCACAGCTTTTGGAACAGTACAGTACTATCCAATCCATTCCTTAAGCTGGAATGATGAGTTAGAATGACTTGTTTCTCACAAGTATTGTTTTCTAAAAACATGTAAATCTTTTTCACCCTTCTAGATTATCATCCTGTTACTATACTTCCTAGTAGGACTAAGGAGCATATGCAGATTATATGTTAAAATGAATTCCCTGAAAATTTAGCATTTTTCTCAATTCTCTTGAATAAGTAAATGTGCAATTGCTTTTGTTTGGGCACAGTTGGCTATGAAACTTAATAATTGGTAGAATTATACATGTTTTAATATGAAAGCCTTAATGACTACTTTATCAACTCTCTCATTTTAAAGATTCGTAAGACGTCCTGTGATCGGTACATGCCATACTCAGAAAGGCATCTGAGTGAGCCAGGATTTCCTTTCCATTCAGCTACTTTCAAGATAAATTGACTGTTTTATGCATTTCACAATTGAATAACTTTCCCTCATAAAGTCAAACCAAAAGGGTGTTTTGTATATTTTTATCATTACATCCATTGAAATTACTTTATATGACACATGAATCACGGGTAGTTAAATAAATTAAAATATATTTGGTAAGTTTTGCCTCCCTGATGTTAAATGCTGCCACCTTCAGTAGTGACATTAATTAAAGAAAACTTGTTACTTTGAAGGTTATCCTAAAATATTTTTTCTCATAAAGAAATTGTGTTGCTCCTTTTTAGTAGTATGCTTTGGTTTTGCTTGGCAAGAGAATGTGGAAAGAGCTCATATTTAACCCCAGTTTACCAGTTTAGAACAGAAGGCATTGGTGCTGCTCTCTTAGTCTTTTTAAATAAACCACTGGCAAAATATGGAGCACACTTAAGAGTAATGTTAATGTTTCAGAATTGCATTAAGTCCTGGAGCTCTGATGGGATCTTCCATGGGCGTGTTTCATTCTGACTACAATGCTGCAGTCTTCTTAAGGTACACTCTGTTGTTTCAACCGGTATCTTGACTTCAAATAATTGCTAAATGAGCTTTGTAATTGAGATAATCAGCCCTTGGAACTGCAATCATTGTGGAGATCTTATGCTCATTAAATTCTATGTAAAAATAGTCTAAGTGTGTTAAAGAAAAACTTTCCATTTTAGAAAGAGAAATTGGCTTGAACAACTTATTTTAGTGGAATAAAATTAAATAATGAATCTTCATGCCACATAACTTTAACTTAAGTCTTCCAGCTTAAGATCATCAATTATAACAGAGATTCTTTTAACATCTTGAGGTAATAAAGAATCGTATTTACTTGGAGAATATGTGATTCATAGCAGAGTAATACACGTTAATACTGAACGGTGTCAACCCATATGAAATCATTTCATTACAAAAGTAACCCAGGAAGTGGCTTGGAAGAGATTGATGAGAAATGTTGCAGGACTAATACACTATTGGATGTCATCTCTAACTGTTTATTCTCTGCCCTGCTCCACAGCCACAGGGACACCTTCACCCATGTACCTTTCTACTCCCCAAAGACATCTTTTCATAGACTGAGAGAGACATCAACTCCTTAAAGCAATGCCAGTAGTAGGAGTCCATGGTAAAATATCCCAGTTAATCTCGGAGTGGAGATCAGTGAACCAAAAAGGGGGCTAGTTTTGGAAAATCTATCTGGGAATGAGGATCGAAGGCAGTACTGGAGCTAGTCTGCTGATTTAGGAGACTCCTGTAATAGTTCGGAGGTAGGGAGGGATGGAAGCCCTGCATAGTCCACTGGTCATGCAGACTGAGTGAAGTCAGCTAATTTCAGAGATGATTTGGAGATGAAATTGATAGGGGTTGTGGATTATTTGGCATGTGGGTTCAGGGAAAAAAGGCAGAGGTGATATTCAGTTTTCTCCTTGAGCAAGTGTAGTGGACTGATGCCATTTACTGAGACATGGGTTATTTGAGAGGAGGCAGATTGTGTGTTTGTGTGTGTGTGTGAGTGTGTGTGTGTACTAGGAGTTGTAAGGGTGGAAAATAATGATTTAGTTGACCACGGGCCAGCCATGTGGAGTCAATTCTTAGTTTGAATACCTTAAAGGTCAAGAAAAAGGTACCACCTAGAGACTCATTAGCATGAAGATGCTGATAAAATTCAGAGGGAGCTAGTATTGCCCAGGAAGAATAAACTCAGTAAGAAGAAGGTCTCATGAACACCTTAACATTTATGATATGCTATAGTAGAGTCCAATAAGTCCAGCTTGTCAAGGGGCCAAAGAAGGGAGATACAGAGTTAAGAGAAAACCATGAAATTGAGTGACAGGAAATTTAAGGGAAGAGAATGTTTCATGATGGGCATGGGTAAGATTGTCAAATCCTGCAGAAATTACAAAGAAGGTAAAATTAAAAGGATTTATTGACTTTGGCCTAGAAAAGTTTGGTTTTAATTTCTTCCAAATACATATTTTTAGTAAATCAAGATAGTTCTGAGGCAGAGGATATTCTGATATTTTTTTTCTGGCTCCTGATGAAAATGAAAGCCCTTTCTGATTTGTTTTTGGTTTGCTCTTTTGTTTCTTTATTTGTAATTTAGTAGTAGGAACTTAGAATGAAGTTATCTGTATTATCTGCTGTTCTTAGTAGAAGGCTGTAAAATCACTTTTACCTGTAGCAGGCAAGACAATAGGTGTAAGTCATTTTAGCTTATATAGATCCAGAACATAAATCACTGAGATAATATCCTTTTCCTAAAAGGAGGAATAAAGTAATGTAGTCCTCTAGCAGTGCAAACAAGGCAGTCTAAGTACCAAATAATATATCAGCAATGATGACTAACTCTAAAGTAAACTCAAATAGTATGTATATTCAGATAAATTAAATAAATGTAGTTTATATGGACATATGTATATGTCTCAAGAATCCCCTCCAACAAGAGGGTGACCTCCAAACTTTCACTTTATGTATATATGTAAGTAGGTGGAGATATATATCCTGCCAAGACCCTAAGCAGAGAATCCAGCCATGCCATGTATAGACTCTGACCTATGGAAACCATGAGACAATTTCTCTCAAGAATCTCTTAGGCCCTTTGCTACTCAGTGTGCTGCACAGACGAAGTGCATGAAGTAGCAGCAGCAGCAGCCCTGAGAGTGTGTTGATGGAGAACCTCAGATTCCCAGACCTGCTGAATCAGAACCCACATTTCAGCAAGATCCTGTGTGATCTGCAGGCACATTAAAGTTTGAGAGTACTGTTCTGGACAAACAAAAAACACAGGCAGTATTTCATAGCCATAATTACTTTCTATAAGGAAAAAGCACAATTATAATTCTTTTTATGATTTAAAAAAATTTAAATTATTTTATCCTGAAAGTAATAAAATCTTATTATGGAAAATTGGGGAAAATAAAAATCTAAAAAAAAGTATTCATTTAGTATATGTGATAGATGTTCACTTATGGAATTGTTTTCTTCTAAAAAGAAAAGACTCTGCTTTTGTAATTTAAATAAGTTAATATTATTTTTAAAATGAGGATAGTATATGCCCGAAGTAGTAATTTTTTTTTTTTTTTCGCAAAGTGTCTTGCTATTGCCTGGGCTAGAGCGCAGTGGCATCATCATAGCTCACTGCAACCTCAAGCTCCTGGGCTCAACAGATCATCCTGCCTCAGCCTTCTGAGCAGCTGGGACTACAGGTGTGATGCCTGGCTAATTTTTTTCTATTATTTGTAGGCACAGGGTCTGGCTTTTGCTTAGGCTGGTCTCAAACTCCTGACCTCAAACAGTCTTACCACATGGATCTCCCAAAGGGCTAGGATTACATATGTGAGCCACCATGCCTGGACTAGTAATGTATTTTTGTATTTAATATTTCTCCAAACTTCGTATATGTTATCTTATGTCTTAAAGCAAGTAACAATTAAAATGCAAAATTTACCTACTTGGTAATGTAATACATACTTTTATCTATTATTTTTTTTTAAAAAATAAGTGATGAAAAAATGTCATTTTGGTTTGAGCATTTGAGCAAACCAAAAAGAAAATTTCTGAATTTAAGATTTAGAATAGATAATGTATGAGTAAAACCACTGTTATTTTTGGAAAAATTGGAATCGTATTAAAAGTAATGATAAAACTTTATGTAAGTGGACAATTGTTATATTTTTATGATTTTATTAAAAAAAGGAATTGTGATATTTACTCCACATTCAAACAAACATTGTTTATTCAACAAATATTTTTCAAGGGTCTTTTTCATGCCCTTCATTACATCAATATGGGGTAGGGCCTGAGTCTCTGCATTCTAACAAACTCCCAGATTATCAAGATTCTACCAGGCTATAGACTAGTACTGCCCTAAGGTGGACCTTCTTGAATGTCTTGTCTCTCTTGGCTATATAAATTCCCCCATCTTATGGCAATTCATCGATTTTGGAGGAGGGAGGTCAAAGGGGTTTATCTTTGGATGAACTTTAAAGTAGCCTCATCCAAGCAGCACACTGAATCTTAGAAATTTATGCCGAATATGTATGTACTTTCAACGTGTATCTGAGTGTATTTTACTATAAAAATATCCATTCCCCCTTTTCCATTCTGTGTTTCCTACATAATATCCTCTATATGCTCCTGTTTATCCTGTGACTTGGGTACCTTTACAGAAACTTCCTGTCTTATGTAAATGGTTCTTAATCACATTAATGATATTTATATTTCATTTTTCTGAGCTATCTTATTAGACTAAAGAAGTTTCTGTTTCTTTTCAAACAATAAATTCAACCTGGTACTATCAAGTTTTTAAAAAAATATTTTATTGGGGGGGTGGGGGGGCAAGGGCAACATATGTAACCTAAATATCTGTACCTCCATAATATGCTGAAATAAAAAAAAATAAAAAAAATTTTAAATTTGAAGGACAATAGTTTGAAAATATTCATATGGTGACATACAGTTTATTGCATAGTCTATTTCAAATTCAAATTAATTATGGTTAACTTGTGAAAGAAATTCAAATATTACTAACTTAAGGATTTATGCATATTATGGTGGAATCACATATACAATTATGTGCTAGTTATGTGGGATATTATATATTTCCTGTTTCATACTGTAATTCTACCCAAATGTGTTTTCAATGACTCTGGCTTTGTTCCCAGAGGTCTGTGATTTCTTTTTGAGTTGGTCAACCCTCTGTCATTTACTCATATTTATAAAATTATCATTATATCTGCATTCATAAGTTATTTAATAAAACTTAATTGAATTTAGGATAAAGTAGAGGTAGAATATGTATTATACACACATTACGTAAACTCTGCACTTAGCATATCTTAAGCCATCCTAAGTGGATAAGCAAAAATTGGGCTCCTAGCCAATGTGATATTTAGCTAAATCTTAAAATTTTGTTGGGTTACTACAGGTATATTTTAGGTTAATTTCAAATATACTCTCTGTCTGCCAAAATGAAAGAGATGAAATGTAATAAGCTGTCTCTTTCCCCAAAACCTTACCATGGTAACTTTAACTTAATAAAACCCATATGCGAAATGCAGGCAAACATTTATAGAATTCACTAATTATGGATGGAAACAAGATGCTAAGAGTATGTGAAACCCAAGGGGACCCCAAAGCAGACCAGCTTGGTAATTCAAGTGACAGAAGAGAAATAGACATCAAACAGCATTTCCACTTCAGGATGCACCAGAGAAAGAAAAAGGGAGAGGGATTTCTTTACACATCATTCCAAAGGAGAGGGGAAAAGAAAATTGTTTCTCGAGAGAAGGCCGTTATTTAATGAACACCTTAGAAAAACTGATTGTTCACATCCGGGTTAGGAAAAACACAATGTTCTGCTCATAGCAGTCTTTTTAAGACTATTTCTTTATATAATTAAACACAGTAAACTAAAACTGCAAAATTTTAGGAATGTCCTTAGCATACTAATATATCAAATGTAAAAATCCTTAATTGTCCTTGTGGAAAATGTATAATATGGTAAAGACTGGGAAACATTAAAACACACACAAGTTGAAAGAAAAAAAATCACTCACAGCTATAAACACAAAGGCTCCATCGCTGGGATATCAAGTGACCTTTCCTTAGATTCTGTCAGGTGTATTATTGTCTGTTTGAGTCCATCTGATCACAGTGTGTAGGGAACTGAGTCTGTCTTATGATGGCGTGTCTCCCTTGCGCTTTTTGCATGAATTATATGTACTAGACAGTTGTGAAAAGGTTGTTGAAATGAATTCTACTTCAATCAGGGTAGTTTCACTCAGATAGTTTATTATTGTTATTTAATTATATTGGACCCAACAACCTGTAGCTCAGATAATTCCTGAAAAAATATTTTGATCTGGTTTATTGGTTTGGAAAAGGTCTGAGCTTTATATTCCTTAAAATTTTATTAGGTGCTTTATTTCTGTCATGAAATAGGCTGGCAAATGATGATTGGTATGTCTGGTAAGGTTTTAGAAATCCCAGTCAAATGAAACAATAAGTAAAGAGAGGTTTATGAAGGTCTAGAATAGAGTGTCATTATTGTTATGGTTTGAATATGTCCTCTCCAAAACCCAGGTGTTGCCCAAGTGGTAGTATTAAAAGGTGATTAAAACCACCTTTAAGAGGTGATTAGGTGATGAGGGCTCCTCCCCACGTGAATGGGATTAAGACCCTTGTAGAAGACGCTACTTGCACCTTCCACCACGTGAAAATGCAGCGTTCCTCCCCTCTGAGCGTGCAGCAACGGGCTGTCTTGGAAGTAGAGGGCAACGCTCCTCAGACAACCAAACTTGGCCAGTGCCTTGATCTTGGTTTTCCCAGCCTCCAGGTATCTTTACTGCATTATCTACTTTCATAATGATTGGATGAAATGAACTATTATATCCATTTTATAAAGAAGGAAACTAAAAAGCTTGGTGAAATTTACCTATCCAGGGTCACAAAAACTAGTAAACATCAGTTAGGTGTTGAACTCCACACTATCTCATTCTTTGGCTATTCTTTGACCATCAACACATTGGTTTCTTTTTTCTTTCTT
>CAUYSK010125895.1:0-14046 GCA_963575035.1 Avahi laniger
GTGTACACAAAGAGTGCAATGCGCACCACGCAATGGGATGGACATATTTGAAACCTGGACTGAGGGGGGGAGGGGGGGCAAGGGCAACACACGTAACCTAAACATCTGTACCCCCATATTATGCTGAAATAAAAAAAAAAATTACAAAAAAAATAATACACGCCCTTAAATGTACATGATCTCACAGAATAAGGAAAAAAGGGAACATAAAAGCATGTGTTCATTTAATGCTGAAGCATTTTAATAGCTTGATATTTTTGGCTGGAAGTAGTATTATCAAGTCTTATCTTAAGGATAACTCATTAATTTATTTGGCACCCATTAAGGGACTGTATCCCAAGCACTAAATTTGGCATGGGACTATAGCAGTGAGTAAAGAAACATGGCCCCAGGAAGCTTCCAGTTTACTGAGAGAAAGAGCATGGCCAGGAGCTGAGTGCTGTGCGTGGCAAATGCCGTGAAGGGCAGTTGTGGAGAACACGGCAGATGGTCAGGGAACGTCTTTCCAAGGAAGGTCTGTTTGAGAGAGTTCTTGCCTAGCGGGGAGAAGGCAGCCGTGAGAAGGGCAGAGAGGCCTGGGGCGGTCGGGAGGGACCTGCGGTGGGTGTCGGGGGGGGGGCGAGGCTGGGGTGGCGACAGAGCGGCGGTGGGGCTGAGGCGGTGCCGGAGCGGGAGGGGACGACCAGATCATGCAGGGCCTTCCAAGGCATAGTAAGGAGTCAAAACATTATTCAAAAAAATTGGAAGTTTTCAAACACAAGAGCGTCATGGTGTGATTTACGTTTTGAGACTATTACTCAGGGTGCTGTGCAGAGAAAAAAGCAGAAGTGAGGAGGCCCCTGTCATTGTCCTGCGCGGAGATGACTGCATTTGAGAGAAGCAGCCACAGCCAGGACATTTTTATGCAGTAAAAAATAACAGGACACCCAGCAAAGAGAAAGAAAAGAAAGGGTACAATTTGGTTACAGATCAGACGAGGATGAGGGAGAGGAGGAGATTAAAACTGGAAGAGAATAAATGAGTCAAGGAGGGAATCAGCTCCGTGTCACACACGTTAAGTTCGAGAAGCCTCTGCTGAGAGCCAAGCTGGAATGCAAGCTGAGGCAGCTCCCAGGGAAGGTCTGGCTTCCCATATAAATTTATACGTAGTGTGTTCTAGGTTTTGGATTACTTATTCAGTTACACGCACACTTCTAGAATCATCTGTTAGATTTTAAGAAAACCAGAATGAGTCAGTAACAGATAACAGTTTTTAATTTATTAAATGCTTTGGGGCAGAGGGAGCAGAGGTCAACTATAGAATTGATGTATGCTTTAAAAATAGAATGCTTCTAAATAGCTAAGATGACATATAAAAAAATCCCCCAAAACCTGAGTTATTTAAGGGAACATTTCAAACGGGCTAGAATAAAGGAAATAGAGTAAAAGGGTTATAAACTGTCTAGAAGCTTTCAGTTGCAAGTTTTCATGTGTAAGTTTTCTCATAAGACAAATTGTTTTAGAATCACATAGAAGTCAATAATTTTCTGTTTCTCTTCAGTTTTTCCCATTGCTTTTTTGCTAGTTTTTCTTTCTTCAAGACTTTTATAATGCTTTTCGTTTGTGTTTTAACAAAGAAAACTGTGGTCTTTGGGAAAGCTGTTAACTCTGTGATTGGCAATGATGAAGGTAAAAACTTGACCCAGTACACAGGAGGTTTTTCACAATCACAGAATACCTGTCAGTAAGTCTCACTTTACAACTTTGTACCTGCTATGATATTACTTACAGATCTGGGATGCCCCGAGAACCTTCGGTTGTAATCATTAATATCGTGACGCAATCGTACAGCATCCTGAGACTGATCGTCTTCATCAAATACCGTCAGGAGTAAAGTTACCTGTACATTACAGAAAAACATTGTTTCAACTTCCTGCATCATTTTTTTTTCATTTTGTGTCACTCAATAGAATGATAAAAGCATCTGAATTCATATTTTACTCATTTCTTTTAAAAAAGGCAACCTGGCAGCAGGGGCTGGGAGGGTAAGTTACTACTACCTTTTAATAAAATCCAATGCAGAATGTAATTTGAACTCCTATAAAATAAAATAGGCACCATATCCAAACACTGGTTCTAATATTTTCCCGTCAACACCGGGGATAAATTCAGTAGTTCTCTGGGCTGACAGATATTTGAAGAATGAACACATTCAGGAGCAAAGTGACATAAAACATATACCTATCACTTTGAGAAAGCCAAATTATGGATTCCTGTTTCGGTATGAGACTAATGATTCTTTATTCTCACTGGTATTTGAAAGATCTTTGAATGCTACCAACCATAATTTAGAGATTAAATTATTGCAAGGACCGGCTCTTAAATACCAATCCCTACTATGATTTTTTAAAAAAAGTAATTTTTGATGCTTTTATATAACATAATACATTTAACCTTGCTTCCTCCACAGTTGTGGAAAAGAGTACATACAAATGTCCCAGGACCATACTGGGATAATCTGAAGGTGAGAGACGGTACCTTGAAAAATAAACACATTTTAAAATATAAAACCCCTACAGAAAATGATCACTGATGAGTTGTATGAGGAGATAAAAATGGGCAGGAGTAGTGACAGATTTAGTTTCAAGTCATCTAGCTGTTGTTTTTACCCTTCCTCTGTTCAGCTGTAAAACCAGGGCTTCCCGCTGCTCAAATGCTTCCCAAACAGCTAACCAAAACAATGACTCAGTGGAGTAGGCGGTAGGAACAGCAGATACAGCCATCTCTTCCTTCACAAATTTGTTAATAAAAATGCATTCTTTCAATAAACATTAATAGGAGCACCTACTACTGGCCAGGCAGTGAGCTAAGTGCAAGGTATACAAAAAAAAAAAAAAAAAAAGACATGACCCTGCTCCAGGGTGACCATAACACCCAAAATAAAAGGAGAGGCAGACCTGGCCAACAGCCTGCTATCTGGCACTGGGGTAGCTGTTACAATGATGCTCTGAGGGCAAGGATGTCTTCTGCCTGGGGTGGACAGAAAGTCGAAACGTGAGCTAAGCCTTGATATGTGGGAGAGACTGTTCCGGGTTAGTGCGGACGCACTCGGGGGAGAAATGGTGAGTGTGTTCCAGTCAGAGGCAGCAGCCTATCCCTTCCTGTTTCCATCACCATTTCCTGAAGGAGCCCAGTGAAACAGGAGGTAGAACAGGTATCTGCCATCTGTCTTGTATCCAGGATGAATTACTCTACAGTTAGGAAGCCAAGAGCTATTAAGACAACCTTATTTCCAACTTATTAGCCTCTAGTCAAGTTATCAGTGGCACAAAGGATACCACCAGCTCATGTATGTATGCTCTGTGAAAAGCCATGGGTAGAGCTCAGAAGCGGGTAGAACTAACTCTTCAACACAAGACCTACTACCTGGTCTCAGCGTTGCTGGCTGGTGGCAAAAGATGGCAAGGGGTGGTACTGGCAAGTAAGCTTCAGTGCTGACTGCCTTGTGTCACACAGCAAATCAGGCAGAGAGGCAACAGAAAAACATCAGTTTTCCTCCTGATCATGTGATAAAAAGTCCAATGTGAAAGTGTCAGGATTTAGTTATGTAGCAGCAAGAAGAAAAGGACCTGGACTTCCCTCTCTGCAGCAAAACGCGGAGGCAGCAACGGGGGGAAGCGGAGAGCCAGAATCAAGGTGAAGTGTGTGCACGTGTGTGCATGAACACATCCCCCGCAGTTAAGGAGGAACTACCATATTTTTATTTTAAATGAAAAATAAGTATAAAGGAAATTATGAAAAACTGTGTGCAACTGATAGACTGTCCTATTCTGCCATATCAAAAAACTAAGATCTTTGGTTTCTCGGAATTGTTCAGTATTTTGTTTCATCCAGTTTGTCAAAGAAATTGAGAAAATTAGGCACATCTCATGTGTGCTGACGTTTTATAATAGTCTTCAAATTTACATTTAGAAAAACTTACTGCCTCCCTCCTGAGGTGGCTTCTATACTAACAATAAGGGTCTGATCTGTCTGGATAGTGCAGTGTGGCTGTCTCTAAAATAAATGAGACATTAAAAAAATTATTATGCATTATTAAAGCTATCTGGACCCTCACTGAAAAAAGGCAGATTAAATATAAATAAAAAAGGAAACACAATTTTTTTTCAAAGGAAGTATAAGTAGGGGGTATATGCTTGAGCCTGATTAGCTGGTTCAGTTAGTCCCTTGCTGGTATTGCAACAAAGACTTATCAGGATTTTGGGAAAGATTCACTTATCAGTTGTTTTTCACTGTGACTGCAGGATTTTCAAATAGAATATCCTTCTTTTGGTGATATCTTAATGACAGTTTTTAAAGAATAAGGAACACACAGAAACTTTGGACAAATGAAGTTCTCCTAAAAAAGATGAAAGTTATTCAAATTTTAGATACAAAAACTATGAAAATTTACCAAATGAACTAATATAAATGATGCTTTCTGGATATAAAACATTACCGTTTGTCTACAGATTGGACAACTGATTGCCCCAAGCCATGAACCGTATCGCCAGTAAGCAATAATGCAGGCACCTAACGGAAAAAAACATTAATACTGATGTTTCAAAGTCCATATATCCTCAGAAAGTTTCAAATATTTGACATACTTTAACAGTATCACTTTACTTAAAAATATTTTTACTTCATAACCAACTTTTCAGGTATATTCATATCTAGAAATAATTCCTGGCCATTAAAAAATATTTTTATTTAAACTACTAGTTAAGCTACAGACATTTTACACAATCAAAAGCAAGTATGTGTTAACTATCTTGCTGCTATGAGGCTTCACAGAAAATACTGCACTTCCCATGTAAAATAAATAAAACAATAATTAAACATCATTGTAGATATAACAGCCAACAAATCAGAACATAAGTTTTCTGTTCCAAATTTGATACGTATGTTACAAAAACACAACTTTTTAAGAGTTTAGAAAACCAATTCCTGAAGTATTAACTAATAGTAATTAAGTACTATGAGCAAGGAATCAAAGAATACCAAGATTATATGTTCTCTACCCTAATAAAGTTTATAATCCAGCTCAATAATTGAATCAACTCTTATACCACACGGATTTGATTTTTCTGCTTGAAGATATTCATGGGCAGCAGAACACTAAGGATGGACAGCGTGGCCTGAAGGAATGGCTCATGTCACCTCGGAAAATGGCAGGTGAGCCAAGTGCGTGAGCACTGACCGGCAGGCTGGTAACAAATGGAGGAATGTTTCTGAATACGGTCTGGTGTTTAGGGGCAGTTCACTTTCTTCTCTGCAGGACACCTGTGTCTTCAGCCATCCAGGTCCCACTGTCAATCTGAATTAAGTGTTAAGTCTCCCTCCCTCCAGGATGCTTTCTGTGTCCTCGCTCCTGCCTGACCAACCCAACCCAGCCCTCCTCTGCTCCTACACTTCCTCCTCCAGAGCGAGTGAGTATTCGTAATTCAGAACCGGCAAGGGTAATCCAACTGAAGAGACCAAGCTGACAAACTGAAATCAATTGTCAATACAAGGTATTCGTAGTTAATCTTGAAGTGCGTGATGTGAACTTGAAGGACAGAAGGAGTGCAGAGAAGGACGCGTTAGAGCGTAACTGAGCGAGAAGACAGGATGTGAACTGAGTTTTGCCGGGCAGGTGAGACTGAGACAGGCAGGAGCACCGGCGGGAGGGAGGACGCCACAGGGGCAGCAGGGGCAGACGCTGGCAGAATTAAGCGGCGTGTGAGACGATGGTCACAGGCAGACGCCCACCACTGACTGTCGGGAAAACTTGCTCACCAATTTAAAGATGAAATTAAAGCTAAACAGTATCTGTCATCTTAATTCTCAGAGTGCTGTTTTAATTAGATCATGTTTATCGAGTACTTTGAGTAATCTAAGTTAGCATAGGAACTATATGCAAACAAAGCTTATCAATCTGTTAGTATTATTATTACCGTCTGAAATGAGGTCTTAGATTTATCTACCACTTTTTCACCCAAGAGCTCAATGTACTTTGACATATACTAAACTCATTTAATCTCACATTGTCTTTTCCACAAATTGGGGTATAGGTGTCCTTGTTTTGCAAATTATGTAACGGCCACTTGCCTGCACTGAAGAGCCATGGCCCCGCAGGTCCAGACACTCCAGTCCATGCACATCTGCTACCACACACCTGATGCCTCCCTGTTCCTCAACTCCCCTCTCATAAAGAGATAGCTACCTAAATGGGCTGGTGCAGAGATGACTCAGTAACTTTAATCTTGTCCCAGTCTCTCTGAATCTGTTTATTTGCAAAATGAGAATAAGACCTCACAAGACTGCTAGGGAATTAAAGAAAATAATGTGGGTTACAAATGCAAATAAGGTGTTATCTGTTGTTGCTATTATTCTTAACTCACTTTAAGGGAACAGAACTGTGGTCCTATATATAGGAACTAAGCTAAAGTGCTTTTGATATACATGGTACATGCTTGATATACTTGAACTACCGTTTAAAGAAACACATCTCTGTTTATTGAGAAGTTGAATACTTAGGTTTTCTTAACCTTTGAACCTGCAGACGGTAGTAAAGTGGCTAACAAGTACAGCAGGGTATCAGAAGCAATCTACCCTATCACCTCAGACCCAGAGGTAAAACCAGAACACAGCACAGTCATCTTTCAAGTGAAAGGATTACCCACTAAGGGGACTGCCTGAGCCTGGGGTGGCAGATGGGCTCATCTTGGCCAGCAAACCTCCGTGACTCCAACCTGCCTGGGCTGCTGTGTCAGAGGATGACTGAGGCCACAGTCAGACTCAGGAGAGTGTCAGGTTGATTAGGTTTGAGCGGAGAAAGGTATCTACCTTCTCTTATGGCCATTTAATGTCCCCACCTGATCCTTCGTTATTTTGCTGCAGATCGGCATTTCCAACAGAAAACTGAAAGACTAAAACTGAAATAAATATTTTATAATTTGTTAGCTACTCGGTCAGAAACCTTAGGGAAGAGATTGAATTTAATGGATGAAGCAAGAATGGGACCAGATTACTAACTGAGCGCAAGGCACAGCAAACCCTGCACTGCACGGTATGGGTCTCGGAAACCATAACACTGCGTCTGTTCACTCCATGTGATGGAGCTGGACAAAAGGGAGAAAACAATTTATAGGATCACTGTATGCTACATTTTAAATTAGTCTTTATGTAAACATTTGGTATATTTTGGAAGCAATAAAACCCTATCTTGAACACAGCTATTCAAACAAAAAGAAACCTAATTAAAAAAAAATAGGTCTAAGCTGGGCACAGTGGCTGTACCTGTAGTCCCAGCTACTTGGGAGGCTGAGGCAGAAGGATCACTTGAGGCCAGGGGTTCAAGGCTGATAGTGCGCTATGACTGCCTGTGAACAGCCCCTGTACTCCAGTGTGGGCAACATGCCGAGACTCCGTCTCAAAAAAAAAAAATAACTCAACAGGCATAGTGATTGGACAATGTAAGTACTAAGTAGCTCTCAGAGTGTTCACCACCAATTATGTAGCAGAATTGAACACAGGGCTTGAAGACAGACCTAGGTTTAAAAACCTGGCTCTGTCACTTAGCAGCTGGGTTACACTTTGTAAAATTTCTTAATGTCTCTGAGCCTCAGCGTCCTCATTTATAGGGTTAGACAAGATGAAGTATGTTAAGTGTCCAACACGTCGTAGGCATGTAATAACTGACACTCCGCCTCTCTGATCTTATATGGCCATAATAAGCAATAACAGTACGATATGTCATTATTCTCTATGAAATCTTTCTGGAGGGTCAGGAAAAATGATGAGTGGTGGAAAGCACCTCTAACTGAGTAAGTATGGAATCAATATTCCCTTCTTATTCTACTACATGCTCTGTGTTTCTCATTTTCCTTTCCAACCCTCTTGAGGTCACAAAGAAAGAGACAGAGAGTGAGACCTTTTATACCAACTCAGAGAACAAAGAGGTGGAGGAGCTAAGGGCTGGTCTTGGCAAAGCACGAGAAGAACCTTCCTGCCCTGGGAAGGATGAATAAATAAATGTGAACCAAAAGAGCGAACAGGAGGAATTTGGTGAATCCCCCATGCTGCTGATGTACCTGAATTACTATTCAAAGAAACACATTTCTATTTACTGAGAAACAGATTAGTTTTTTTCAACCCTTGAACCCACAGATGCTAAGTAATAAATATAAAATAAATAAGTATATTATTTAGATGCTAAATACACTTTGTTGACAAGTAGAGCAGGATATCAGAAGCGATCTACCTTACTCACAAAATACAAAATGTGACAGAGAAAATCAGGAATGCAGATTATGTACACGTATAGATAGGTATTGACCTAAACAGTCATTTTTACCAAGTCTAGTGTTGTTTGCTCACCACAAAAAAGGTGTCCACAGTTTGTTTCGACAGGGAAGGAGGCTTGATGTAAACAGATCGGACAGTACATGTCAGTGTAGAACTGCTGTCGAGCAGCAACGGGTGCATCCTGGTGAGAAAATGTGTGCGCATATTTACATGTGACACACGAGTTCGCAGCAATATCTTACGTTAAATAATGCATTTAAGAATACAGTCAATAGTGTGTAATCCTCATCAAATTTTAGATGAGTAATATCACAGGTCTTATAATTTTGATAAAGTTAGAAGGCTGTACTGTTGTTTTATTTAAGCTGCATGACTTCTACCTTCCTTCCTGAAAACAATTTAAAGATAAAAGCCCAGATTGACTCAGGAGTTCCTCTTTTCCTCTCTTGGAATGAGTAAGTTATTCTGTGTAACGCGAGACTGAGCTATTGCATACACTAAGAATAAGATAGCAAACTATTTTCTAAGTGGCCTATTTTCATTTATAACAGCTTTTTTCATTTTAACACTTGTCTTCTTGCCAAGTGTTGCATGTATGCTGTACCTCACGAGAGATCAGAATTAAACTTTCAGAGAAGAACGTTTGGTCATTCTGGGAGCAGGAAAATTTAAGACCACTGGTAATTTCAACTTAATTCTCCACATGGCCGTATAAGTAAGTATCCACGTGTTTCTCAGTTACATCAGTGTTGTGACTGAATAGGAATGTTAAGTAGAATCACCAGCATGAGAAGCACCCAGATATCAAAGACCCCACTAGAGTGTAAGTACTGTGAGGGCAAAGAATTTATCTGTAGGATCTATAGTACCTCAAAACCTAGAAAAGTGTCTAGCACCAGTACATGATGTGTATCTTTTTAAATACTTACTTATCAAAAACTATTTTGATAGCACCCAGCACACATCTTATAAAGTAGCTAGCATTAAAAACATCTAATTAAAGGAAAAAGTATCAAATTCGCTAAATATGAACTGTTCTTAATTGAATCAGATTTTTGCCACCCAAAAAACCGTAATTAAAATTTCATATTTCCTAAAACAGTCCTAAATTATCAGAATATTCTGTAATTCAAGGTCATAATAGTCATTTATGTCACTTTTAATCATACAAAAAATGTACAGCACCTAATGTTTCCCTCTCTGTCTTTTCTCATTATTTTTTAGAAATTGACAAAAATCCAATAAACAGTGATGTCCGTGATGGCCAATAGAACTTTCTGCAATAATGGAAATCTTTATCAGCACTGTCCAATACAGTAGCCACGAGCCACATGTGGCCACTGTGTACTTGAAATGTGGCCAGTGTAACTAAAGTACTGAATTTCAAATTGTATTTAATTTTAATTGATTTAAACAGCCACATGTGGCTAGTGGCTGCCATACTGGACAGCACAGATTTGCTAGATCGTTAGCCTTGTTCTAACTCCGAGAGCTCTATGCCATGCCTGAGGAAGGTGTGAGGCAGACGGATGGGACAGTGCTGCAGAGAAATCCGGAAGATTCCCCTCAGTCTGGGACTCCTACATAGCTGAACCTATTCATATAGTCGCTAGTGTGAGAATTTAAGCAAACCTTAATGATCTAATATGTTAATAGGAATAATAATAGTTGCTTTACTTATCATGTTTGAAGATTAAATAAGATAGTTGTGAAAGCACATTGTAAATTATAAAACACTATCCTAACATGAATTATTGATAATAATTCTGGAACTGAGTACGACCAATATGCTTAAATTATTCTTGCATTAGTGAATTTAAGTTCCATGAGGGTAGGAATTTTTATCTGTATAGTTCACAATTGGACTTCCAATGCCTAGAAAATGTCTGGCATATGGTAGAATTTCAAAAAATATTTGGTGAATGGATAAATTTTAAAACTCTTATTGGAATTAAAGTTTGATCAGGTAGGAAAGCAAGAAATAATAATTTGGACACTACATCTCGTTAAGGCCAATTAGACAGTAATCACTATTACTGCTGCACTAATAAATTATAGGAAAACTGCTGTCTTTTAAGGCAAATTAATAATAATCAAAATATGAAAACATCTAGATTAATACTAGGCAATTTGCCTAATCTAAAAATATACAATCTATAGAATAATATAAGGTAATTTAAAGCAGGAAAGAAGCCTAGTTCCAAAAAGTAATTTATTAATGTTTCCTCATAATTTCATATGCGAAGGGAGTTATAACATCTATTCCTTACATAAATGCATATTCATATAACAGTACCTGCTCAGTTTGAAGTTGTTCTCGAAGCACCCTTACTAGCTCTTGGTTTTCCGGGTGAATATTCTGATGTACATTTCTGTTGAATAGAATATAATAAACTTTGAATAAAAAATATTGTCAGATGAATCCATTTTCTTTATGGGTCTAACTTTTAACTCAGAACCACTGTTAACTTAATAAATGTAAGTGATGGCATATAACTGCCCTTCAATTCTAGGACTGTACATTCTAGGCTACTCTGTGGCAAGTTCTTCCGAGATCACAGATCATTAGCTGATTCCAGGTTAAAATGGTGAATGACACAATCCAGAGGCCTCGTACCTGGGGATTTGTTGTCATTGCTTACCAATAATACAAGAGCAATTAACACAGTTTTTTTGTGTGAAATTCCTTCAAAATACGCAGTTCCATAGTTTCACATATTGTTATGCATTTGAACACTTTTCCACATTTAATTAGGTCTTTCTCCTAACTTTTCAGGTATGAGGGGACATGAACAGAACAGAAACTAAAATTACACAATGTAGAGAAGCCAAAACTTAATATACTACTAATGACATTAACAATTAAAATGGAGAATCAAAGGCAAGAAGTTAGTGGCTGATATAATCAGATGGGCTACGACATGAGAGTATTGAGAAGTAGATGGTCAGGTTGGCAGCGTGGGCATGAAGATTTATATTTAAATCACAGCTTAATTTCATTTGGCTATAGATGTTTTTTCTAAATTTAAATGTCTTGAACAACAATATTTTAAGTCTGCACAGTCTCAGAGTTACTCTATAAACGAGCCTTTAACCTCTGGGTAAGCCAATAATCAACTCTAATATCCTAATGGGATAGGAAAAAGTAAATCCATCCTACGATAATTCAATTTTTAGTAAAAAATGCAAATTTTAGAAAAGGAAACTGACAAAATATAACCATTAGTTCAGAGAAGACGTAAAAGCAATTTGAAGTCAGATATCTAAATAGAAACTCAACATAAATGTAATGAAACTACTTGAACTCTGTTTAAACCCCTTAAACTTTGATGGATTCTTTATTTTAGAATAAGTTACATTCTTATGACTAAATAGATGATCTATGACATAAAGCTATCTCTATATGAAAGCAATCTGTCAAGAAGCAATTGATCTAGCACAGGAAGCATCTCATTTAAATACCAGTGAATAACTAGCTAAATGGCATCTCTCTGTCCTTTGAGAATAGAAAACCATTTTCTTTTCATTGGAAAAAAATAAGGATGACATTTCACAGTACAGATAATGAATCATGTGACTGGAAGGTTCCTTGGCTGCTTTCTATAAAAGATGTAGGCATTTTAAAATCTGATAATAGAGGCCAGGCATGGTGGCTCACACCTGCAATCCCAGCACTCTGGGAGGCCCAGGTGGGAGGATCATTTGATGTCAGGAGTTCAAGACCACCCTGAGCACGAGAGAGACTCAATCTCTACCAAAAAGAGGAAAAAACAGCTGGGCATGGTGGTGCACGCCTGTAGTCCCAGCTTCTCAGGAGGTTGAGGCAGGAGGATCGCTTGAGCCCAGGAGTTGGAGGTTGCAGTGAGCTATGATGATGCCACTGCACTCTAGCCTGGGCAACAGAGTGAAACCTTGTCTTAAATGAATGAATGAATGAATAAATAAGTAGCTTAAGAAGGAAAAACAAATAAAAATATTTTTAAAAAATTAATTATAGCTACAAACCACTGTGGAAATGGAAAGACATCCTGTGTTCATAGGTTGGAAGGCTTAACATTGTTAAGATAAAAATACTACCCAAAGTGATCTACCTACAGATTCAGTGCAATCCCTATCAAAATCTCAATGGCATTTTTTATAGAAATAGAAAAACTCACCCTAAAATGTATATGGAATCTTAAAAGGAAGCCCAAATAGCCAAAACAATCTTGAAAAAGAAGAAAATAAAAGGACACACATTTCCTGACTCAAAAACTTACTACAAAGCTACAGTAATCAAAACAGGGTAGTAGTGTCATAAGGACATATAAATCAATGGAATAGAACATAGAGCTCACAAATAAACTCTCACATACATGGCAGCTATAGACCGAATGCTTGTGTCCCTTACCCCTTGCCAAAATTTACATATTGAAACCCTAATCCCCAATGTGACAGTATTTGGAGATGAGACCTTTTGGGGGTAATTAGGTCATGAAGGCAGTGCCTGAATGATGGGGATTGGTGCCTTTATAAGAAGACACAGGGGAGAGCTTGCTTCCTGTCTCTACTCTGCCATGTGAAGCTACAACAGGAAAAACAACCATCTGCAAACCAGGAAGTGGACTCTTGCCAGACACCACCTGACAACACCTTGATTTTGGACTTCCCAGCCTCTGGAACTGTGAGAAAGCAATGTTTGTTGTTTAAGTCATCCAGTCTATGGTTATTTAACAACCCAAACTGACTGAGACAATGGTCAATTGATTTTTGACAAGAGTAACAAGACTATTCAATGGGGAAAGTACAGTCTTTCAGTAAATGGTGCCAGGAAGACTGAATATCCATATGCAAAATGGACCCTTAGCTCACAACATATATGAAAATTAAATGAAAATGCATCAAAGAATTAAACTTAAGAGTTAAAACTACTATGGAAATCAGTATGGAGATTTCTCAAAGAACTAAAAGTAGATCTACCATTCAATCCTGCAATCCCACTATGGGTATCTACCCAAAGGAAAATAAATCATTATATAAAAAAGACATCTGCACTTGTAAGTTTATTGCAGCACAGTTCACAATTGTAAAGTTATAGAATCAACCTAAGTGCAGATCAACTGATGAGTTGATAAAGAAAATGTGATATATGTATTATGGAATACTACTCAGCCATAAAAAAGAATGAAATGATGTCTTTTGGAGCAACTTGGCTAGAACTAGAGGCCATTATCCTAAGTGAAGCAATTCAGCGTCAGAAAACCAAATACCACATGTTATCACTTACAAGGGGGAGCTGGGCTATGGCTATGTGTAGTCACACAGAGTGGTATAATGAACATTGAGGACTCTGAAAGTGGGAAGCTGGAAGGGAGATGAGGGATGGAAAATTACCTATTGGGTAAAATGTACACTATTCATGTTCTGTTCATGGAACAACAGAGCCTGGATGACAGCATACTGTTGAGACCTACTGCTCAGAAAAAAAGATTTCTTTCACTGACAATGCATCTGATCACCCAACAGCTCTGATGGAGATGTTTAAGGAGATTAATGTTGTTTTCATGCCTGCTAACATAACATCCATTCCATATCCCATGGATCAAGGAGTAATTTTTACTTTCAAGTCTTATTATTTAAGAAATACTTTTGTAAGGCTATAGCTACCACAGAGAGTGAGTCTGCTGAATGATCTGGGCAAAGTCAGCTTAAAACCTTCTGGAAAGGATTCACCATTATAGATGCCATTAAGAATATTCA